>CM047806.1:133483270-133636533 GCA_026214975.1 Gentiana macrophylla
CGATAACATCGAAATTATCCTGGTTGTCCATGGTAGCGTTATGGTGGATATCTGGTTTGTTATAGAGGTGTAAAATGGAGGAACTGTATTTTCCGATGGTGGTACCGTGTGGAGCAAGATAAAGTGGGAGAATCGGCTTTGCCTTATCCTTTATTTCTCCGTAGAAGTGTGTTCCTTTTAAGGGGTTACATGGCGCCTATTTATAGGAAATCATTATCTGATGTCGAGATAATTACGATAAAGGACATCGATGATGCGGATGCGTGGCGTATGCCCCATCATCGGCAGCGAATGGGGCGGCTCCAAACTTGGGGTGAATGCCACATCCTGGCGGATTATCCCGAAGGTGGCCGGTCCCCTCTACTGCGGTGGGCGAGCTGCCGGTCCGATGTGTATTCAGCCGGCTCACGGTGATCGGAGCGACAGTTGGGAGCTATAGTTAGGAAAATCCCTATCATGAGGCAAAAAGGCCAAGGCAAAGGCACGGTTCGTAAAGTCGGGCCAAAATACGCGGCGCGTCGACTTGCCCGTAGCAAAAATAGTTCCAAGGACAAAAAATGCCAAGGAAAACGGGTCGATCTCAGCTAAACTCGCAAGTGCATTATGAACCAAAGGTTCATAATACACTTGGGGGGCCACACTATCGATATACAAAAATAAAGCAAAAGCAAGAATAGAGCCAAGGCTCGATAGGCGAAAAGCTGAAACACATCGATGTGGAAAAGAAAACAAAAGAAAAGGGAAACAAGCACAACGAAATCACGAAATATAAATTTCAATTTCAAGGCAAATTATATAAAAAAAGATCCAAGTTCAGAGGGTCGAATTTAAAATGCAACAAAAGAAGATTACAAAAGTAGCAGTCAAAGGCCTTCATCGAGGGTTGACTCCAGGATTGGGACGGTCGGCTCAGCAGCAGGGGCAGAAGTCGAGGGAGCGTGTTTCGATGCCAGAGACTCTCCTTTTTGGAACTTGTCGAAGTATTGATCATACATCTTCTCCGACTCGGAGTTGTAAAACTGGGGGGTCTCGAGCCTCAATGCGTCGAATCCTGGATAAGACTTTATAGCCTGATCCACTGCCAGAGTAAAACCGCCCATCATAGTTGTGCGCATCAACACGGTCAGGTCGGCGTAAAGTTCATCTGACTTGCGATATCCTAATATCGCTTCTGTCTTTTCCGCCTTGACCCTTGCAAGGGCTTGTTCCTGCTCGACTCTCAAAGCCCCTCTCTCTCTTTCCATCTCGACCTTTAAGGCATCCCTCTCTTATTGAGCGGTCGCGGTGTCATTCGAAGAAGCCTTGTGCACTGCGCTTGCCCCCTTTGGAAGTGCAACTTGCCACTCGACCCGACCTCTTATCCTGGGCCTGCCGATCGAACTGGGTCTTCGCCAAATCGTCAGCGGTAGCGGTCAGCGCGTCCTGCAGTTTTTTGACCTCGACATTTACCTCGCGTTTAAGCGTCTCGAATCGAGACTCTATACCGGCAATGGCTGCGCCCTTGACGGACCGTTTTCTAGTGCTATACAATCCTTACCGGCAGAGTACCGGGTCAAATCATAGTGCTAGTGTGGTGAGTCAGGTGTCGAATCCTCAGGGAAACATGGTAATTCTTTTAAGTGTGGTTAAACACCAAAGAGCTGTTATTAACTCGTCTAAACCGCAATTTTATAACACGACATTACTACTATTCTACTTAACATAAAGTAAATGCGTAATTTAAAAGTTATTCTAATATAATATATATAGATATATAAATATATATAGATGTACATGGATTGTAATATATATATATATATATATATATATATATATATATATATATATATATATATATATATATACCAATATATAGTTTATAATAATAGACTAAAATGATAATTTTATGGAACTAGCCAAAGTTTATATAATTGATTTATAATGATCTTTTTCATGAAACGGAATGTGCTCGATCTTTCCTTTTATATTAGGTCCAATTGAGTAAATGAAACGGTGCACTCCTGAGGTTAACAATTCCTCCTCACACACAGCGTATGAAATTGTCATATGTCAAATTGTCATCGATTTAATCTCCACAACCGCCCCATGCTAATCTCGGTTAGTGGAACAATAATTTGAGTACAAATCTACCCCGATAAAAGAGGTTATTCCGTTTGTCGACGCGGCGATGTTATTCAAAAGGCTCCGGTTGTCGGCGGATCGATTTAACTTTCGGTGTTAGTTTCAATTAAACTGTTGATTTTAACATTATTACGATCTTGAGCACAAATTTAATAAGATTAATCTTTCCCAAGACAAATCGCCTCCGGGTAGGAAATAGGATTACATTGTCACGCTTTACACGGCCAATTTTACCACACGATTTTTCTATCTTTTATCTCATATCCTAACTTCTCCAAGTCAGGTTCATCGTTAGGTTATATGTTGCGATTCATCTTAGTTAATTACGTCAATCCGAATATTATCAATACGTTGCAAAATAGAAAAAGATTCAATTAACTCAATTTTAATAAAATTTTACTTAGACAGCATTCCTTTACCAAAAAGATCGAAATAAAACGATTACATAACTTTGGCTAGTTATTAGATTTAGCCTAAAAACATTATAACAAAAAAGATAAAAACAAACATAACAAACATAAATACTTTAAAAAATTTACCCGATTACAAATGCTGAATCAGAGGTCGTATTCTTCCGGATATTACAACGACTTCAACAACACTGAACTTCCGATAATTTCCCGAGCATTACAACAATACTACGGTATTATTATTTTTGGCATAAGGCCTATTTACAACTACTAACTAAAAAGAAAATAAGAAGGAGGAGATATATATATATGCTATATGTATATATATATATATTGATACATTCGATCTGTTGCATCTGAGGCTCCTTTTATAGATGAAATTCTTGGAGCCGGACCGGGCCGGGTCATAGCCGGACTGGGCCGGTCTCATCATTACATTCATCTCCTCTTAATTATCCAATTTCCGGATATAATTATATATTTTGGAATAAAACTTCTAAAATTCATATCTCGAGTTCTGGATCTCCAAACAACATGATTCAAGAGGCATCGGAAAGCTCTCGGAAAAATCTACAACTTTCATGAAGGACTCTTCTTCAGAAAATGTCGTTTTGATGAGCCATTCGTTTGTCGAAGATATTTCTCGATTACCACTAAATCAAATCGATTAGCCACTTGACCACTTCGATTGACCACTTGACCACTTAAGCAATTCGATTGACCATTTAAGCTCGTGACATTCTCTAAATCCTTTCAGAGATATGATTATACTTCAAAATGTCGATTCTCGGGGTCTTGGCTTATACATCTGCAATAAAATGCCACAAATACCCACGTAAATCTGACACGACATTCCGATTTACTAAAATCGGTACAAAATGATAAATTTTCACTATTATTACTAAGTTTTACTACTAACTACTCTAAATTATAAAGATTAACATTTCATACTATTTATATCATAATTTCATATATTTTATATATAATTCGTTGATAAAACATAATAATATAACGTATATTTAATCATATAAAAGTAGTATATCAACTACTCCCCACTTAGCTTTTGATCGTCATCGAGCAAAAATAAGCGGTAATAAAAGATAATATAATTAATCAGATTATAATTTTTAATGTAATTTATATTGTCAATATTATAAATATATTACGTATTCTAATTTAAAATTGTAAGAAGACAAAAAGTGTATATAACTTAAATAGCTTAAACATCAAATATTATTTAGATGAAATTGTACATGTAATACTTAATAAGTATAAATAATATATTAGAATTATTTTTAATCGCAACTATTATGAAATCCTGGAATCGTAAACTTGGTCAGGTAGTTGACAAAATAGCTTATAAAGTTTAGGCTCAAGATGTTGGTTAATCGGAAAAAAGAAATCAAAAAGAGAAAAAGGCAAGTCGTACGTACCTACATCTTCATATTCTTGATAAAAAAAAACAATCTCGATTAATAGCATCCTATTTTTATTCCAACTATTTTTCAGATTTTTTTTTTTTAAGAACTAAAAGCGTGAGTGTGTGTAGAAAATCAAACTTACAAGCATTGCTTCATCAATATTGATCGGAGTACTACTCTTTCGATCGAAAATTACAAGTCCGGTTTCCTTAAACTTGTAATCATTCTTGAGATCTTATGATTCGTCTTTTTCTTTTTCATTCTATGCCTTCACTCTCAGCAATAGGACATTTTGAGATAATACCCTAGCTGGACTACTATCATCAGGCAATCGGGAGCTTTTAAACCTCATAGTGATATAGGACATTTCGAGATAACACCCTACTGCACTCAAATCATCGGTAGCTACAACCGATATGTTCTTTTTATTTTTAAGTTGTCGACCAAAGATAAGGAAGATACCTGGTATTTGATTAATTCTGTGTAGATATGGTGCTTTGTTCTTAATTCTTTTATAGAATATTAACATATCCGAACTCATTGCCAAAATCGACTATCTTACAAGTGTCATGAGGTATGATCGAATATACTAATACTTATCTAATTTTTCCAATCTCAGCATACAACAAAACTTAGCTTTTATGTCTTCATCTCTTTTCATAAAATGCATAAAACTTGCGGGAATTTTCAAGGAAATATAGACCAAAATTAGCTAAAGGTTGGTTACTTCTAGTTAATCATTATAGCAATTTGAGTGAGGTCTTGATCACTCTAATCAAAAGTGAGGTAGGGACAAAATTGGAAATTTATTTAGGTAAATTTATTTGGCTATAGTTTATATTTTTGTGGTGCAAAAATCGTCATCCCTAGTCCAATTCCAAACTCATAATTCATATTGAAAAGAAAATTATTCTAAAATTTTACTTATAAATATCAACATACCTATATAATTTCATGAAAACAATATTTAACATTAATTACTCAATTATATAAACTTAAAATCTTGTTTAAAATTTAAATTAGACATAAAATATAATTATAATATATCTAATTTACTTTACTTAATTAAAAACTTATTCTTCCAAATTATATCATTTTTATTCATATTTATATATTAACTACTTAATTTATCTAAAAAATTAAAACTAATAAGTAATAAAAATTTGATAATTTTAATAATTTATAACTATTTTTTGAAAAAATTTTAATGAATTTTCTAACCTAACTCTACTCCCACTTACGAAGTGGCATCGTCCCGATGTTCAATGAGTATTAAAAAATTAGGTTTGAAAATAAAATTAAAATTATCTATTATCATTATTATGTTGATTTCATTCTTAGCGTATACTAATATATTATTAAATAACAAACAAATTTAAAAAACTTAAACATATATATTAAATAGGATAATAAAAACGATTACAATTAAAAAGACTTAACTAACTGAACTTAAAAACTACAAACTTAAACAAACTTAATCATAATTCTTAAAACTGAAAAACCATTTTAAATGGTTGACGAACATCCCGGTGTATCTACCGGCAATAATCCAACTCTACTATCTCTTGAAGGAAAGATTTCATCCGTCTCCAACTCACCAACTCCATTCATCTGAACGCACAGTCTTGAAATCATCCACGAAGAAGGCATAGGCTTCCCCCTACTGCCCCTCGTTATGGCAAACTCTAATACCGTCCTTTGAATTAAAATTCCCCAATCCACATACTCACCAAATGCCAAGGCGTACAACAAAAGCATTTCATTACCACTAAGGCTCCCGAAATCCCAAGTAGGATACACCCTAGAGTTAATGAAATGTTTCCATGCCTTTAAATGTGGAAGTAAGGCATTTGTGGACAAATCGTGATTCGAATGAAAGAGTGGAAAAAGACACTGGAATGCCTCATGAGTTTTATTTAGATGATCATAGGCATTATCCAATCCCCACTTTATTTCAAAGTGTGGCAGCGTCACAGGCGGAATTTCAAAAAGTTGATTAATAACAGACGAAGAGTAGGGAACAACCACTCCTCTTACCGTGATAATTTGAGTATTTTCAATCATGGATGTCGACATCAAGGCAGAATAAAATTCTCGAACAATCGAGATATTTATTCGTCCTCTTGGCGCACTAACAAACTTTTTCCAACCGAATCCTCTGATCACAGTTTTACCCCATCGATCGAGTTTATCGAAATTCAAACTTTTCTCCAACATGATTGGAGAATTAGCAAAATGAGGGTGTAAAGACATATTATCGTTGGATGCTCGGGATTCTGGAGCTACAGCTTCCGGTGTGTTCGGTTCATACGAATTAACAGAGGGCGAGGAATGGTTTGACATTTAAAAAAAAAACAGATGAAAGGTTGAAAGTAAAAAGATAGAAAGTAGATAGAAAGTAAAAGGGATGCAAAGCTTTCTCATGGCTTTACTCCTTTTAATAGTTAGGAAATAAACATACGTGGATGCATTAGACGAATTCGAGAATGAGTCACCCCTCTTTCCCGGATCGATCCGAGAGTAGGCCGGCTCGGTCCGGCCTCAACATCCTTTCATCGAGTACAGAGGTAAAAGTAAATTTTGGTTTTGTTTCTTTACCCCTCTAACAAGTGTAACAATGAAAACGTACGTTTCAAATATAAAACGATTAAAATGTTGAAAACGATTTTACTAATGATACAAAGTTCGTAAATATTTTTGGTATTATAATTTTTTTTTCTTTTATGAAATATTTTAAACGGTAACTTAAAATGATTAGAATAACTAAGACGATACTCTAAATAAAATATAAAACTACTATAAAACGAAACAACAAAAAAACAAACCAAAAATCTAAATGAAAATGTCGAAAATAAAAACGTGCAGTAAAAATGTTTAATCAAATATAGTAATAAAATTCAATCTTCTTCATAATCTTCCTCGGGATCAACATGAAAGCTCGAACTCGAAACGCATTGAGAAGTCAAGCGGCCGAAATGTAGTCGTGGTCCTGATCGAACTATCAAGACCCATAGAACTCATGCCGGTAGTGATATGCGCAAACTCAGCGAATTCTCCCCAACTAGACATCACGGGTCTCTCGAATACACATCGAAAATACACTGTACCACTCGATGGGCTTCCAAAAGGATATGACATTGGATGAATGCTCGAGGGTGGTGGAATAGGTGCTACCCACTCTGGTAAGGTATACGGATCGGACTGACAAGGTGGATAGGCAGGATCATCAAAAGTAGGATCACGAAGCAAAGAATCGCTCGTTCCTCCTAAACCTCTACGAATATCGTCACACCACTTTGCTTATTACTTTCAAAGATACAAATCCATGTTGGCTTGACCACGTGCAACGTCTGAAACTAAAGATTGAAACATGTCATAAGTGATAGTGTTGGAGAAAGGAGTTTGTTGAGGCTGACTAGAAAAAGATGGAAAAGAAGAAGATGTGGAAACTGGTGGAGCTGGTTGAGTTTGACGACTTCTAATCAAAGAGCTTATTCTACCATCTGGAAGCCTAGTCAAACTTGGTCCAATCAGAGGTGCATCAGCCAGAGCTAACTTGTCATTAGCGGAATGGTACTCCCGACCTACGACATAAATCCAGTAAAACAAGGAAAGTACAGATGACTCCTGATGCAGCGATGACAATGCTTTCGAAAACTCTTTTAAACATTACCTTTCCAACATCTACCTTTACATCATTTACCATCGCCCATGCGATACAAACATCTTCTTTTCCATAAGCCGTATGTTTACTCGAAGGATAGAGATTATGGCTAATAAACCTTTAATCGCCTAAACCTCTAAAACACTTCCCGTAGTTAAACCTATTTTCAACCCACACAGCGGTTGAATCAAAAGCATGATGAGCTCTCAAGGCAGTCTGCTCAAATATTGCAGGATCATCTAAACTCCAAACTACCCTGTAATCTTCATTATCTGGAAAAACTTCAACTCCCAAAATCGCATTTATAACGGCAGGGTTAAAGGGAACATTTCTAGATCTTAGGGGTAAAGTTTGCGACTCAGTAAGCTCATCCTGTGACAATGTAGACAAAACTGAATAAAATTCAGCTACTAAAGTCGTATTTTTTTCCCCTTCTCTTTTGGCTGCTAATTCTAACCACTGACGTCTCGTAAAAATATCCTTAACTTCATCACCTAAGTCATCAAAATCTAATCCTCTTTCAACCAAAACATCACATTTACTATAAATCCTTTGATACGCATTCTTAGCTTCTTGTGATGCTGTTTTATTGAAGCTTACGGCTTCTTCTTCAGGTGATAAAATTATCGTGCCTACTACAGGAGTTGCTATAGGAATGTTCGATTTCCGCTTCTTAGAGGCTTTTCTACTCGACTCAACCATTCTACGATATTGGTAAAGCCAATCAACAACACAACAACAAAAAATAAAAATAAAAATGTCACAACACACTCAAAAATCAAAACAGTTGAAATTAATCTAAAAAATTATGAAAAATACGAAATTGATAACTAAATAATACCTTATAATGAAGAAAACGATGAAAAATAGACCGGAAAAGTTGTAAAGTCGCCGGAATAAAAATGGAGCTTGTTTTCGATCCTTTTCGATTTTTTTAACTTTTGTTGAAGAGAGGAGATGAAAGGAGGAAGAAATCAAGTGGTGGTGCAGTGTGAGATGAAATTTTATGGAAGAATTGAAAAAAATTGAGTAATGGGGTTTTGGGGTGTGGATGCGGCGGCAAGAAATTAGGGAAGAAGAAGAAGAAGAAGAAAATGGGTCCCTGTTTTTTTATGCATATAGACCCCGGATCGGTCCGGGTTAATGGCCGGATCGGTCCGTGCACAATTTTTTTTTTTTACTTTTTCCGATTTTTTTACTTTTTATGATTTTTGATTAAAAACTTATAAAAACTCTAATAAAACTCAATTAAACTTGATTAAAATCTTAAAAATAATTTTATAACAATTTTTAAAAATTTAATAAAATCTTTATAAAACTTAATAAAAAGCTTATAAAAATTTAATAAATTTATATTAATTCTTATAAAATATCTAAATTAAAACTAAAAAAACTTTTATAATTTTTTTTTATAAAACTCCTTAATTTTATAAAGATCCAATTTTTTAAAATTTTCAGAAGTTATGAGAAAATTTTATAAAATATTAATAAAACATAAGAAAAGACTCGAAACTTAAGGGGTTCCTGATTCTTCGATTTCTAAATCTTCCAGAGTTCTGATATAACGTTCAATCAACCTAACTCCTAAAAACGAAGCATTTGAATTATATCTTGGATAACCACCTAATCGTTCCCTTCCTAACAATATTCAAACACTCATCCTGGGATTTGGTTGTGTTTTTCCCACAGCGTCCAACATGTTCACTTTTTCCACAGATTCTGCATCTCATCAGAAACTTTGCCCTTCTTTTTATTGCACTCCTTGATGTTCCATTACAAACTTCTTTCAATCTAATCTCTTTCAACAATTTCTTGTTCTGTTCAAAAACTAAAGCTTCTACAGCAAACGCGACATCTTTATCAAGGCCTAATTTAAAAGTAAAACAAAAACTCCTAATCTATCTAAAAAAACCATCCAGTTCTTTTACGTCTATCCGGTAAAAGACGAAAAGAGTTTAAACATAAATAAAAACACAGAAAAGTAGAGTAAAGATAGATAGCACCTGGTATTCGGCTGATTTCAGTTTCTCTACTTTTCAGTTTTTTGGTTTTTCTGCTTTTTCAATTTGTCGGGGGATCAATCAGTAGCATTACTTCTTCTTTCAGTGTGATTCCTTCTCCCTCCACAAATAACTTTACTCTGTGGCCATTGGCTATAAAAGTCGTATTTCCATCAGTTTGTTCAACAGCTCCAGATTTGTAAACCCATGTTACTTTAAATGGACCTGTCCATCTTGATTTAAGCTTACCTGGAAACAACTTTAAACGGGAATTGTACAAAAGCACTCGATCACCTACATGGAACTCACGTTTAAAGATTCTCTTATCATGGAAAGATTTCGTGCGTTCCTTGTAGATTCGAGCATTTTCATAAGAATCGAGACGAAATTCTTCTAGTTACATTAATTGAAGCAATCTATGATCACCGACAACCTTTAGATCGAAATTCAAATCTAATAGCCCGAAGGCTCGGTGTTCTAACTCAACCTGGAGATGACAAGACTTACCAAAGACTAGCTTATAGGAGAACAACCAATTGGTGTTTTAAAAGGCACGCTTACATGACGCCCATAATGCATCATCTAATTTAATCGCCTTGATTTTTACGATTTGAATCCACTTTATTTTCTCCACGATTCTTTTGATTTCTCTATTCGACACCTCTACCTGTCCACTGGTTTGCGGATGATAGGGCGTTCATAACTTATGCGTTACACCATATTTTTCAACTATCTTAGTAAATTGTCTATTGCAAAAGTGTGACCTCATCACTAATGATAGCCCTCGGAATGCCATATCTCGTAAATATATTCTTTTAAGGAATCGTATGACAACTTTGGTATCATTAGTGGGAAGAGCTTCAGCTTCTACCCATTTCGAGACATAATCTATCATTACAAGAATAAATCTTTTTCCAAAAGATATAGGGAAAGGTCCCATGAAATCTATACCCCAAACATCAAATAACTAACATTCTAAAATAGGTTGCATAGGCATTTCATGTTTTTAGATATATTTCCCCATTTTTGACAAAACTCACAAGATTTAACATACTTATAAGCATCTCTATATAGTGTATGCCAATAAAAACCACATTGTAAAACTTTAAAAGCAGTTTTCCAACCTCCATGATGACCTTCTGCCTCACGATCATGACAAAATGATAAAACACTTAAAATTTCATTATCAGGCACACATTTTCTCGATTATCCCATCCGAACATTTACGGAAAAGGTCCGTTCCTCCCAAATAAAATTTTAAGTCATAAAAGAACTTCTTTTTCTGCTGCCAAGTCCAATGAGACGGAATATAATCACAGGTTAAGTAATTAATGATATCTCCAAACCAAGGTGACATTTCCTTAGAAGAATTCTATTCTTTAATAACTGCATGGTTGAAGGAGTATCTATTCTAAATAGTTGTTAATCAGGAAATGAATCTTTAATTTCATTTCCTATTTCTTCATCATTTTCCATTCTACTTAGATGATCTGCTACTACATTCTCACTTCCTTTTTTTATCTTTAATTTCAATATCGAATTCTTGAAGTAAGAGAATCCATCTAAGAAGACGAGGTTTAGCATCTTTCTTACTCAGTAAATACTTCAGTGCTGAATGGTCTGTATAAATTATTACCTTAGAACCAACAATATACGATCAAAACTTATCTAAGGCAAAAATCACAGCCAACAGTTTTTTTTCTATAGTTGCATAATTTAGTTGAGCAGTGTTTAATGTGTGAGATGCATAGTAAATAGCTTTGAGAATTTTGTTATATCTTTGACCTAAAACAGCTCCTACAGCTAAATCACTTGCATCACACATAATCTCAAACGGTAAACTCCAGTTTGGTGCTACTAAAAGCGTGATGCGAGAGTTAATCTCACTTTTAGGTCCGAAAGCTTCCATACATTTCTTGTCAAAAGTTAAAAGGTACTTATTTTTCAAGCAAATGACTTAGAGGCTTTGCTATTTTTGAGAAATCGGCAATGAATCTTCTATAAAATCTGCATGTCCCGTAAATCCTCTTAGAGTTCTTAAATTAAGCGGGTGGAGGTAATTTTTCAATTACTTTGACTTTAGCTTTATCAACTTCAATACCTTCTTCAGAGATTCTATGACCTAAAACAATTCCTTCTGATACCATTAGATGACATTTTTCCCAGTTTAGTACTAGATTGGTATCTTCACAGCGTTGTAACACTCGTTCTAAGTGTAACAAACAAACATCAAATGAATCTCCGTAAACACTAAAGTCGTCCATAAAAATTTCTAAGAATTTCTCAACCATATCAGCAAATATAGCCATCATACACCTTTGAAACGTAGCTGGTGCATTACATAAACCAAAATAAACATTCTTTTATAAGCAAAAGTTCCATAAGGACAAGTGAAAGTAGTTTTTCTCTATCTCCTGCAAAATGAATATCTCAAATATCTGAATAACCATCTAAGAAACAGTAATACTTATGTCCACTTAAACGTTCCAACATCTGAACTATGAATGGAAGTGGATGATGATCTTTCTTAGTATGATCATTTAGTTTTCTAAAATCAATGCACATTCGATAACCTGTAATCTCTCTTGTCGGAATCCATTCATTCTTTTCATTCTCTTTCACTGTGAAACCTCCTTTCTTTGGTACCACTTGAGTTGGACTTACCCATTCACTATCTGATATGGGAAAAATTATCCCCATTTCTAGTAGCTTAATGACCTATTTCTTAACAATTAACTGCAAATTTGGGTTGAGGCGGCGTTGCGGTTGAATACAAGGTTTAGCATCTTCCTTCAGAATTATCTTATGAACGCAAATCTCAGGGATAATACCTCGAATATCGGCAATTTGTCCATCCAAAAGCTTTCTTATGCTTTTTCAACATTCTAAATAATTGATCTTCTTGTTGCTCGATTAAAGATGATGAAATAATAACCGTAATAGATTATTAGTTTCAAGAAAAGCATACTTGATTTAAAGGTAACGGTTTCAATTCCATTCTTAGGTGGATCTTCCAGGTGATGGTTTAAGAACCGGTCCTTCTAGTTCTAATTCCAAATACTTATGCCATGATGGTTTAAAAGTAAAACTTCCTTTATCTAGAGAAAGGATTATCTCTTTCATTTCGGTGTCTTTCTCATCTTCCTTATAGATGAGACAGAGTTAAGCATTCTTCTAATTTGTCTTCAAAAGTTGGTAATCGAATATCATAGATGCATGAATATCTTCTATAAAAGAACATGATTCGGTGATCTGTATGGATGGTTCATAGCTTTGAAAATATTGAAAGCAACTTCATCTTCATTGACTCTCGAAATTAACTCTCCTTTCTCGGACATCTATTAAAGTTCTTCCCAGAGCTAGAAATGGTCGACCTAAGATAAGTGGCGCTGAATATCCTTCTTCCATTTCCATAACTACAAAGTCTACTGGAAAATAGAACTTGTCTACTTTAACCAATACGTCCTCAATAATTCTTTTAGGGTATTTAATCGATCTATCTCGCCATTTGCAGAGTCATTTCACTTAAATAAGCTTTCCTATACCTAGCTTTCTATAATCCTCATAAGACATGAGATTTATACTAGCTCCAAGATCACATAAGACATTCTTAAACAGAAATCCTCCAATTTCACATGGGATGGTAAAACTTCCGAGATCTTTCGGTTTAGGTGGTAACTTATCTTTATAAAACTATGAGAACATTCTTCATCTAGGCATATATTCTCATATTCCTCTAATTTTTCTTGTTTGATGAATATCTTTGAAACTTTCCATAAGCAGGCATACTAATTAGAGCTTCGATAATGAGGATATTAACATGAATATGACGAAAAGTATCAAGGAAACGAGCATACTTCGATCGCTTTAATCTTTTAATTTGATCTTTAGGTGGGTAAGGTAAAGATTCTAAATCTATAACCTTTGATCCCAAAGTCATTTTCTCTTTCCTTTCTCCTTAAACTTTTGAGTATTACTTGATCGCCAAGTATCATGATCTTGAGTTTTTCTTTAAAACATTCCACTGAATCAATCTCTACTTGATTCCTTGATTACTTCTTGTTTTTTATCCTTGTTTTCATTATCTTCTCTTCTAACATGTTCCTTGAATAAAGTCCTTAAATATTTATCCATGGGATCTTTCAAAATCCTAGGGATTTTACCCATTTTTCACCTTCATTCTCAAGTTCCAAACTTCTATTCCTTTTCAAGAAATTCTCTATAATTTATTCTTCCTCATCGATGAATTCAAGTTCATCTTTAGTTTCATCATTTTTCCATCTAAATCATTTTCTACTTCATTATTTCCGAAGTTTTCTACTCCATTACTACCACGAGTTTTCTACTTCTCGTAACTTCACAACATTTACCTCTCTTGGGTTTCTTTCGGTGTTGCTTGGTAATCCTCCGGGAGGTCTCTTTGTTATTACGTTCACCTTCCCTACTCAAATGATCTTCCATATTCCTTAATGAGGCTTCTATCGTTCTCATTCTGGTATCGTGTCCACTCATAGATGTTTTCATCGAACTCAAATCCTTAGAGACTGTACCTATAGAAGTCATCATTGTTTCCATATTCTTAGCTTGAGTAGATACTACACCCATCATATTTTCCATTAGTTTTTCCCATTTTTCAACTCTTTCTGCAGGTTGGGTTGAACTTTGAGTTACTGGTATACTCTGAGTGGTATGTTGAGGATAGGATCTAGGTAATGATTGTAAATTCTGATTAGATGTATTTTCTTGATAAACTTGATTATTATTCATATTCCTATACTGAACTGGATATGGCGGTTGTCCTTGCTTACTAGGGTTTTCAGACCATCGAAAAGTAGGGTGATCTCTTCTAATAGCATTAAACGAGTTTGAATATGCATTGTTCAAATTCCTATGCTGCTGAAGAAAACTCACCTCCTCTCTTGAATATCCTGTTGGTTCTTCGATCCCTAATGGCATATTATCTTGATTTGAGTATTCAGTTGGTGTACTATTTTCTGAACTTTGGTTTTTGTTCGATTGTAGGCCATCAAATTTCCTACTCAAATTTTCTAAATGTGCTAGAACTTCCGTATTAGATGTACATTCTCCTGCAAAAGCTACTTTTCTGGTGCTAGAACCGGTTTCCCACATTCTGTTATTTTTGGAAATCTTTTCTATAGCATCGTAAACTATTTGAGCTTCACTCATCATTAAAGAACCACCACATGCATGATCTACATCAAAGACGTGAGTCTTTTAAGTAATTTACTGACAGAAAAGTTGGATTTGCATATCTAAGGAATAACCATGGTCGGGACAGGCTCTTAACAATTTTTTAAATCTTTCCCAGGCATTCCCAAGCGTTTCTTCAGATCCTTGTCTAAAGTTAGCAACCTCGACTTTTAATTCCAAATTTCGTCCAGGAGTGAAATATTGTTTCAGAAATTCAGTTTGAATATCCTCCCAACTAGTAAGTGAATGATGTGGAAGAGACATAAACCAATCTCGGGCTCGTCCTTTTAAAGAAAAAGGAAACATAGTCATCCTCGTTAGTTCCTTATGAGCACCTTGACTTTTGGTTGTATTGCACAGTTCTTTAAAAAGATAGAGATGATGATGTGGATCTTCATCATCCTCTCCTAAGAATTGGGCTCTTGCGTCAATTAAACCAAAAAGATGAGATTTAATTTCGAAATTATTTGCTCCTTCATTGGGTAAAAGTATGGGATTATTAGTCTGGTTTCTTCTTATGGTTTGATCACTGATAGGTCTCGGGTTTGGTGGGTTATTACGATTATTCTGGTTCCGATCTTGATTATTTCTATTATTTTGATTTTGATTATTATTAGGGTTAACGGGGTTTTGTCCATGCCTGGAGCATGATCTAGCCTCTGTTCATTTGTTTCATCACTAGTTTCAATGATTTCGTATTTTTATTAGAAGATGATTCCGTTGGAGATTTTCCAATGAGTCCTAAGTTGGTTTGACCACGTTTACTCTCTATTCAGTAATCGCCTTTCGTAGCGTTTATGTCAGGCTTATAAGGAGTAAGTGAGGCTTTACCGCTTACGGTCATCAACTAACGAAAATAGAAAAATGCTCGAGTTTTATAGAAGAAGAAAATTGGTACTAAAAGAAAGTAGATACCAACAAAAATAAAATAGAAATGAGATAAGAAAAAGTGTTGATTTATCCTCGAGATTTTGAGCTAATACAAGTAGTAACCATAGACACAAAGAAAGAAATTAGCGACGTGCTCCCGACAACGGCGCCGAAAAGTCGACGGACCGTTTTCTAGTGCTATACAATCCTTACCGGCAGTGTACCGGGTCAAATCATAGTGCTAGTGTGGTGAGTCGTGTCGAATCCTCGTGGAAACGTGGTAATTCTTTTTAAGTGTGGTTAAACACCAAAGAGCATGTTATTAACTCGATCTAAACCGCAATTTTATAACACACATTACTTACTATTCTACTTAACATAAAGTAAATGCGTAATTTAAAAGTTATTCTAATATAATATAAATAGATATATAAATATATATAGATGTACATGGATTGTAAAATATATATATATATATATATAGATATCAATATATAGTTTATAATAATAGACTAAACAGATAATTTTATGGAACTAGCCAAAGTTTATATAATTGATTTATACGATCTTTTTCAAGAAGCGGAATGTGCTCGATCTTTCCTTTTATATTAGGTCCAATTGAGTAAATGAAGCGGTGCACTCCACGAGGTTAACAATTCATCCTCACACGGCGTATGAAATTGTCATATGTCAAATTGTCATCGCTTTAATCTCCACAACTGCCCCATGCTAATCTCAGTTAGTCTGAACAGGTACCGAGTACAAATCTACCCCGGATAAAAGAGGTTATTCCGTTTGTCAGACGGCCGATGTTATTCAAAAGGCTCCGGTTGTCGGCGGATCGATTTAACTTTCGGTGTTAGTTTCAATTAAATCGTTGATTTTAACATTATTACGATCTTGAGCACAAATTTAATAAGATTCATCTTTCCCAAGACAAATCTCGCCCCGGGTAGGAAATAGGATTCCGTTGTCACGCTTTATACGGCCAATTTTACCCTCCGGTTTTTCTATATTTTATCTCATATCCTAACTTCTCTGGTCAGTTCATCGTTAGGTTATATGTTGCGATTCATCTTGGTTAATTACGTCAATCCGAATATTATCAATACGTTGCAAAATAGAAAAAGATTCAATTAACTCAATTTTAATAAAATTTTACTTAGACAACATTCCTTTACCAAAAAGATCGAAATAAAACGATTACATAACTTTGGCTAGTTATTAGATTTAGCCTAAAAACATTATAACAAAAAAGATAAAAACAAACATAACAAACATAAATACTTTAGAAATTTTACCCGATTACAAATGCTGAATCAGAGGTCGTATTCTTCCGGATATTACAACGACTTCAACAACACCGAACTTCCGATAATTTCCCGAGCATTACAACAATACTACGGTATTATTATTTTTGACATAAGGCCTATTTACAACTACTAACTAAAAAGAAAATAAGAAGGAGGAGATATATATATATGCTATATGTATATATATAGGGGGGTTCTATTTGGACCCCCCCTATTTACTACTTGCACCAATTTACTACTTGTACCACAAAAAATTACTTGGGCACCACATGATTTTTATATAGGAAGTCGATCACATTTGGTGTTCACTTGTGGAACACCAACGTCGATCCATGATGGCGTTGGTGTTCCACAAGAACACCAGTGTGTGCTGGCGACGCTCTATATAAAAAAGTGTTAAATCTTAGAACGTCGGTCCATGACTTTTCATCGGTGTTCTAGTGGCATACCAACGCCGTGACACCGACGTTGGTATGCCACTAGAACTACCGATGTGAGTGACGTTTTTTCACCCGAAAATATTCATTAATGTAGTGCAAGTAGTAAAAAGAAATTCCAAATAGAACCCACCTATATATATATATATATATATATATATATATATATATATATATATATATATATATATATATATATATTGGTACATTCGATCTGTTGCATCTGAGGCTCCTTTTATAGATGAAATTCTTGGAGCCGGACCGGGCCGGGTCATAGCCGGACTGGGCCGGTCTCATCATTACATTCATCTCCCTTTAATTATCCAATTTCCGGATATAATTATATATTTTGGAATAAAACTTCTAAAATTCATATCTCGAGTTCTGGATCTCCAAACAACATGATTCAAGAGGCATCGGAAAGCTCTCGGAAAAATCTACAACTTTCATACAGGACTCTTCTTCAGAAAATGTCGTTTTGATGAGCCATTCATTTGTCGAAGATATTTCTCGATTACCACTAAATCAAATCGATTAGCCACTTGACCACTTCAAATGACCACTTGACCACTTAAGCAATTCGATTGACCATTTAAGCTCGTGACATTCTCTAAATCCTTTCAGAGATATGATTATACTTCAAAATGTCGATTCTCGGGGTCTTGGCTTATACATCTGCAATAAAATACCACAAATACCCACGTAAATCTGACACGACATTCCGATTTACTAAAATCGGTACAAAATGATAACTTTTCACTATTATTACTAAGTTTTACTACTAACTACTCTAAATTATAAAGATTAACATTTCATACTATTTATATCATAATTTCATATATTTTATATAGAATACGTTGATAAAACATAATAATATAACGTATATTTAATCATATAAAAGTAGTATATCAGCCCTTTGCAACGTTGTCCTCAATCAGCTTGCGGATTTCCCTCCGCATATCCTCTTCTGTATCGACTGGCTTAGCCAGTCCTCGGGCAGACTCTCTGCTAAGAAGGTTACTCTATAAAAAGGAAAGAAAGACATCAAATAATAAAGACAAGGCATATGCCTCGAGAGAAATGATCGCTTCAAGATAAGGAAAACAGTTGACTTACGAGGCGAGACGACTTCCGAAGTGCGTGAGATAAAGCCTTATCTTTTAAGGTCGCACAGTCATCTGCAATCCAGTTCACATCGACTTCTACCTCGGAAAAAGCTTCACCAACTCTGACCCTCTTTGCCTGCCTTTGTCGCTCCCTCACCAACTCGGGAATGGTAGGCCTTTTCTTGGTCGGCACTGCTCGTTCCTTGACGTTTCGTCCGACAGATGGAATTAAGTCGACCAAAACCTCCTCCTCCTCATCACGCAGAGAACCATAGCGAATGGTGAGTGGAGGATCGGCAGATTGAGACCGTTGTTAAAGGTGATTTTATACGATTTATAATGCTATATTCAAGGATACTTTCCCTCGTATTTGTATAAATTTGCATAAGAAACGAGTGTTTAATGGAAATATTGAGTAAATGAGGTTTTAAATAAGTTATTCGCAAAATTGGTTGATTTTGGTATTTTTATATGATTTTATGATTATTTGGACATTATTACATTTTTGCGATGTTTTTATGTGTTATAGATACATGTTTGAGGCTCAAGAGATGATCAAAAGTTGATTAAGTTCGAGTTAATTGATGATAAAAGAGATAATGAAGGAATGACTTAGAGGAAAAGAGATAAAGATCAAGAAATCAAGATTCGACCATCCTGACGCAGCGTCGAGTCCCGTCCTCCAGTGGGACGGGCGTTTGATAAAGCAGACGGGCGTCCGGAGAAGCGATTTTGTCTGAGAGAGTTTGGACGCCCATGCGAGCAGGCGTTTGAAGTCGCCCCGAGATCTACCTGACGCGGGCGTTCACAAGAGCGGACGGCGTCCGTCGGCCGACTTTCTTTGAACCGACTTGAAATCTATATATAGCAAAAGCTTTACACACAAACCATACCATAAACTCATTATTCAAAACCCTAAACCTAGGGGGCGGCTTTAGGCTGCGTTTTTCTCATTTATTCCAGTTTTTATGCACTTTAGATCTAGATTAAACTAGTTACTTTTTATGAACTATTCCTGCACATTCGAGTTGCTGAGGATGTTTAGAGGCTAAAAGCTTCATCAAACGAGAATTGTGAAGCCGTCCAACAATTGTTGATTTCGTTTTCTTCGGTTGTACTGTGAGTTTTTATTTAAAGGTTGTTTCTTATTCATGTTTAATACGTTTAATTGCTTTTATATCGGAAGATCTGCATGTGTGATTGTTTATTGTTGATGGAAATCTTAATAAACCCTAGATCATCATGAATAAGAATAGTAATTCGAATCTATCATAACGGAAGTTAATAGGTTTAATTGCTAGATTATAAACATAAAGTTTACACCTTTGGTTAGAAAACGCGTTAATCTTGCATTGGAAGATAATAGATTAATAGATGAACTTTCTAAGGAATTAGGGTTCATGTTTAGATAAGGTGAATCACAACCTAGATAAAAACCACAATATAATCGAGGTAGGAAGTCAATGCTTGTTGGATAGGTGGATCGATCCTCGTTTGTCTGTTATAAATTTGATTTAAATCCTTGAAACTTGAATTTGTTTAGTAGTTTAGTTTTACTTGCATCTTAGTTTAGTTAGTTTAAATTGGTTCGCAGCCCGTATCCTTCCTAGCTTTGGATTATATCCTCTGTCTAGTTACTTTTATGCATATTTGTTTAGGTTAGTTCTTCGTTTAGGTTAGTTTCGTGACAATAGTTTAGTTGAAACAAAAGCTAGGATTCACATTCGTCTAGTTCCCCGTAAGATCGACCCGGCATTAGCCTCCATACTACGATCCTTATACTTGAGGTTAACCGGTTTATAAATATTTATTACTTGTTTATTCGCATTAGATAAATCCGGGACAAGTTTTTGGCGCCGTTGCCGGGGAACCGGACGGTTGTCTAGTTTTTGTTTCTGTTTTTTTTTCCGTTTGTTTTTCCTGTTTTATTTCGTTTTAAATTCTTGTTTCTAGTTGATAATTGTCTTAGGTAGTTGTTAAGTAGATAATTAGGGTTTAAGACTGTCCCTGAGTAGTTTCCTTGGAGATTAGATTTTCTGTTTTTCTGTCATTCTTTCTTACCTTCTCTTATTCTCTGCAAATTTCTGCTTATGTTCTAGTTTTCCCGTTAGCAAACGGGCGTCTGGGATATTGGACGCCCGTCCGCTGGAAAATTATCAATTGTATTCTGTTTCTATTCACTTAGACGAGCGTCCATAATATTTGGACGCCCGTTCAGGTATTCCGTCTTTCAGACAAGCGTTTTGATCACTAAACGCCCGTTCGGTCAAAATTTCATCTGGACGCCCGTCCAAACTTTTGGACGTCCGTCTGGTCCTGTTTTCTTCAACACTTTTGTTTCCTTTTCTTCTTTCCCATTCTTTTCTTTAGGCTTTTAATTTTAGTTTAAGCTTTTACTTTCTTAGCTTTTAGGTTTCGTTCCACTTGTTTTTGGTCCGGTTTATGCAAACTCGGAGTCAAAAGGACCGTTATTATACACCCACGACCCGAAGCGAACCGTAGTCCGGCCAAACAGCGGAATTTCCGTTCTGCGGTTCTCGCGCATGCGAGCGGCGAGATCTTGAAGAACAACTAGCTAGAGAAATCACCGATTTTGTGATAATGGCGACGATAATAGACGTACGTTGGCAGACTACGCCATGCGAGGTGAAGTCAAAGTCAACCCGGCTATTGTTATTCCAGCCATTACTGCACAAACCTTTGAGTTAAAACCAGGACTTATTCAGATGATGCAGCATGCATCTATTTTTCATGGTTATCAATCAGAGAATCCCCATACCCACTTACACACATTCTTAGAGATATGTGGGACTACACGCATCCAAGGAGTAAGTGAGGATGCCATCAAGCTGAAACTTTTCCCATTTTCCTTGAAGGGAGAGGCTAAAGAGTGGTACACCTCTCTCCCCTCTGAATCTATCACCACCTGGGCTGAACTTGAAAGAGAATTTCTAAGTCAATACTTTCCGCCTTCAAAAACAGCCCAGTGTTTGAACGACATCTTCACATTCTATCGAAAAGAAAATGAGTCGTTTCTTGAATGTTGGAAGAGATTCAAGTCTCTTCTCGAGAAAATGTCCCCATCATGGCTTGCCACCGAAAGGCAAGTCAATACATTCTTCGATGGATTGACCGAGCTTACAAAAGGCATGGTCAATAGCTCTTACGGTGGGGCATTTCAAGAAAACGCCCATGAGGATGGGCGTTGTTTGAGGACATTGCAAAGTATAACTATGCCCCTCTTATCAAGCAATTCAAGCACCTCCTCCTCCCAAGGTTGAGGAAGTCAATTTACAAAGTTTGATCGCCATGCTACTGATGAGATGGTACCACCCCAAGTTTCCAATCCTATAAATCAAACTTCTTCTTTCCATAAAACCCTCGTGTTACAGTATTGCAATCACATCGGACCGCCATATGAATGGCCAATGTCAATTCAATTCCCCGCACCTTATCAAGTGAATGCTTTGTTCATGACTATGGACGAGTACAATCAAGTCACATGTCAAAATTGTGACGAGGTGGGGCACACTTCTAAATTCTCGCCTATGAACGGACGGAGAATGCGAGTGAATGCATTCTATGGCCGAACAATCAAAGGTTCAATCGGTTTCTGGCCAGGGCAATTTTCAAAACCAAGGGTTTAATCCATCTTCAAATTTCAATCCTAATTCAATTTTAATTCGAATCGAATTTCAACGAAACCCTGGTTTAATCGAATCAAAACTCGAATTTTTCCAATCCTACGCAAAAATTCAATCGAGTTGGCCTTCCAATTCAAACTCTCAATTTCAAAGTCGGCCCACCACACCCTATGCTCCAAATCTCCTTAACTCTCAAGGCCCTCCCAACCTACGAATCTTGAAGCTAAGTTGGAGGAGCAAAGTAGATCGATGAAGAATCTTGAGAGACAAATTGGGCAACTGGTGAGGCGGCTTGGCTTCTAGACCCCCATGGCGTTGCCCGCCACCAGAGAAAAATCCGAAGGGTGGTCAAGTTGCTCAGGCTGACTTGAACAAAGGCCCATGTACTGACCTCGTGCCATCAATTCAATACGGTAAAGAGGAGGCCAGTGCAATGAATCTGAGAAGTGGTACTCAAGTTAGTGGTCCTTCCCATCAGGGAAACCACTAGCCCCTCCTGCCATTGATAAGGCAGGAGGGGAAGCTGAGCACCTACACTCCCCTCAACTGCAAGAGAAAACTCAGGTGGCTGATCCCCTGAGAGGTGAAGAATTTGGTGATCCTCAAGTGGCTGATCCCTTGAGGACTGAAAAAGCAAGCGAAAGTCAGGAGGCTGATCCCCCGACTACTAAGAAATCAAAAGTCGTTCGTTGGAAGGATCTGGAAGACAGAGTCATTAGTGCATCCTCAAAGAAGGTTTTCTCGAGGATGACCTTAAGAAACTTCCATTTCCACCGAGAAAGAGCAACATCCCTTTGATTGAGGATAAGAAGTATGAAAAGGTGCTAAACCTTTTGAAAAATACTCAGTGAATCTTCCATTATCGGATGTCTTAGTCGAGATGCCTAAGTATACAAAATTTATCAAGGATGTTGTGTCTTCAAAAAAAGAAATTAGCAGGCATGGAAAGGCGATCGGTGAGGATTGTTCCATGATTAATTATGAAAACTTACCAATTAAAAGAGGTGACCCTGCAAATTCAGACTTACACAGATTAATGGGAGGTCTAGTCTTCCCAAATTCTTTGTGTGATCTAGGTGCCTCTATAAGCCTTATGCCAATGTCTCAGATGCAAACATTTCGGTTTACAAAGCCTTCTAGAACCCACTACTATGAGTTTACAATTCATGGATAGATCTTCTAAGAAAGCCTCGGGGATCCCGAAAGACGTTTTGGTTCGATTGATAGATTTACCTTTCCAGCTTGATTGGTATGTTTTAGATATAGAGAAAGACAAAAACGTCCCCTCGATTCTTGGAAGACCTTTCTTATCTACGCCTAGAGCCCTCATCGATTGCGATGGTGGGCAAGTGACTATCCGAGTTGGTGATCAAGAGGTGAGTTACAATGTCTTAAAGTCCATTCAAGTACCCTCCGGCCTCTCCAACGGCTTTTCCATTGATTATATGACGGATGATTTCACCGACTATATGGATAAGCAAGTCATGGTCAGTAGAAGCGAAATATGAGCGATTGGTTGACAACCTGAATACTCATGGTGTGGTTAATCTGGATCAGTTAGCAGCTGATTTTGAGGAATAATTATTCGAAGAAGAAGCTTTGGCAGTGGGACCACAGATTAAACTCAGTGATATTGAGTTGAAAAGTGGAGATCTTAAATCTAGTTTGGAGGACCCCCCTGCAGATTTAGTGTTAAAGCCGTTGCCTAAGCATCTTAAGTATGTGTTTTTAAGAGAAGGTGATAAGCTACCACCGATTATATCCGCCAAGCTTTCTCGCTGGAGGAAATGAAATTGATCAACGTTTTGAGAAAAATGAAAAAGCCTTTGGTTGGCGGTGGGAGATATCGAGAGGAATATCTCCCGACATCTGTATGCACAAGATCAAGACGAATGAGGGTGCAAAGTGTGTCGATGACCCCGGAGAAGGCTCAACCTCATATGCAAGAAGTCGTTAAAAGGAAATCATCAAGCTTCGGACATGGGAATCATTTATGCCATCATTGATAGTGAATGGGTTTCCCTACTCGTAGTTCCCAAGAAAGGAGGAATTTCAATTGAGAAGAATGAGAAGGAGAGGAAATTGCTTTGAGGCTTGTCATTTGTTTACAGAGTGCATCATCGATTATCGAAAGCTCAATGAGGTAACCATGAAAGATCATTTTCCCCTTCCATTCATTGATCAGATGCTCGAGCGTCTGGCGGGACACGCATTCTACTGCTTCCTAGATGGATATTCGGGATACTTCCAAATACCCATTGATCCAGCTGACCAAGAAAATACCACTTTTACATGCCCTTATGGTACATTTGCTTATAGGCGAATGCCATTTGGTCTCTGCAATGCCCCAGCCACATTTCAAAGATGTATGCTAGCTATCTTTGACGGGCTTGTAGAGAAGTGTATGGAGATTTTTATGGACGATTTTTCGGTTTTTGGTCAGTCTTTTGATGATTGCCTTGACAATCTTGATCGAGTGTTGTCCAGATGTGTGGAAAAGAACTTAGTACTGAACTGGGAAAAATGTCATTTCATGGTAGATGAGGGAATAGTTCTTGGCCACAAGGTCTCCGCCAAGGGTATAGAAGTTGACAGGGCAAAAGTAGAAGCTATCGAGAAGATGAGCTACCCTAAGAATGTGCGGGAAGTTAGAGGCTTTCTTGGACATGTCGGCTTTTACAGAAGGTTCATTCAAGACTTCTCCAAGATAGCCAAGCCCCATCCCACTTTACTAAAGGAAGACGTTGAGTTTAATTTTGATGAGAACTGCAAGCAAGCGTTTGAGGAGCTCAAGGATCGTTTAATATCTCGCTCCAATTCTTATATCGCTTTGATCGAACCTACCATTTGAGCTTATGTGCGACGCATCAAACTATCTTTGTTGGTGCCGTTCTAGGGCAAAAGATCAAGGGAAGTTCCACTATCTATTACGCCATCACACATTGAACCCTCTCAAGTTAACTATACTACTATCGAAAAGGAACTATCGGCCGTAGTCTTTGCTATGGACAAGTTTCGTAGTTACTTGTTGGGAGCTCAAGTGATCGTGTGGGTGATCACGCCGCTTTCTTGGTATCGATGACTAAGAAAGAGGCTAAACCGCGCCCTCTGCGTTGGATCACGACCTACAAAGAGTTTGACGTTCAAATTAAGGACAAAAGGCGTTGAAAATGTAGTGGCGGATCACTTTTCTAGAATGTTAAATGAGGAAAAGGATGAACCAGATGATATAGATCTTTACTTTCCTCTAGAAAACATTATGTTGATAGACGGTTGTCCTCCGATGTTCCATGGTATTCTTCCATTGTGAACTACCTTCATGCCCGTTATCTCGATCCCGAAATGTCTTATCGGGAGAAGAAAAAGTTCTTCTCTCGATTTGAAATATTTCGTTTGGGATGAACCTTATCTTTTCAAGATCTGTAGCAAGATGGGTTGCTTAGGAGATGTGTTCCGAGAATCCGAGCAACGCGATATTATTGAGCAAAGCCACAAAGTGGACCCACAGGAGGTCACTTTGGTCCGTGGAAAACCGTTGCTAAGATCTTTCAATCCGGTTTCTATTGGCCTACGATCTTTAAAGATACGAAGCTTTACGTAAAGCTTGTGATAGGTGCCAAAGAACCGGTACTCGACGACAAAGCGTTTTGACATGCCTTTAAAACCCATCCTCGAATGCGAAGTCTTTGATGTATGGGGTATCGATTTTATGGGACCATTCCCATCATCTTGCGGTAATAAATACATGTCTGCGTAGACTACGTGTCTAAATGGGTGGAGGCCCAAGCCACTCCTCACAATGATCATAAGACGGTGATGAAATTTCTAAAGAAGAATATCTTCGTGAGGTTTGGATGTCCACGTGCCTTGATCGGTGATGAAGGGACGATTTACGCAACCGACCCTAGAGAAAGTACTTGAGAAGTATGGTGTTCGTCATAAAACCGGCACACCATATCATCCGATGACTAGTGGTCGAGTTGAAAGGAGCAACAGACCATTAAGAAAATCCTGGAGAAAACGGTAAACAAATGATCATCGGAAAGACCGAGTTTGAAGTTGGATGATGTACTTTGGGCATATAGGATCGCTTATAAAACCCCTATGGGGACATCTCCATATCAAATGGTCTACGGAAACCATGTCATCACACTGTCGAATTAGAGCATAGAGCTTATTGGGCTACAAAGTTTTTCGAACTTTGATTCCCAATCTTGTGCACAACATCGACTACAAAGTAGCTATTACATGAGCTAGACAATCGGACTCGTGCCTATGAAAGTGCCAGGATTAGTAAAGATAAGATGAAGCTACTCCACGATGCTAAGATTAAGAAGAGAGAATTTCTAGTCGGCGAACAAGTTCTTCTATATAATTCTAGGTTACATCTGTTTCCTGGAAAGTTAAGGACACGTTGGTCCGGCCCTTTCGAGATTCTCCAAATCATTCCTGGAGGCGTTCTAGAACTTCGTGGTTATAGTGGTGACCCGTTTCGAGTAAATGGCCAAAGGTGTAAGCACTATATTGGTGAACCTAAAGAGAGACCTTTGAATGTCCGTTGCCTCGACATCCTAGGGTGTGGTGCTACGGAAGTCGAAGAATTCGGCGAGTCTTCACTCAACCTGTTTTCAGAGGATTGCTGTAGTGATCCTTCTGAGGAAGTTCTAGCTGGTAGTTGGGATATGGAAGAATTGGAGAGGGAGCGTCAGTTGAAGCGTCATCAGAGGGCTCAGAGAATGAAGAGGTCACCCATGGGGAAGTTCAAGCGTATGTGGAAAGCTATTAAAGATTTCACCCCATGTGTGTGAGATCTTTGTTTCTGCAGCCACACTACTGATCAGAGCTTACACGAGGTAGTGGCTGGCAGAAAAGTCAAATGGCCTGATCCAGGCTGAGCTTACACTGTGTCGAGCTAACGACATAAACCAAAAGCGCTACTAGGAGGCATCCTAGATATCCCTTATTATATTAGTTAGGTTCTGTTCACGCTGTTAGTGTTTTATTTATTTCAGTTTTAGTTTAATTAAGTTTTAGTGATTAAGTTTTTGTATTTATATCTCATCGGTTAGTGTGCTTTTTAGATATGGATTACGGAGTTCTTCCCGAGGAGTTCCCATCATTAGTCGGATCCCACCGATTCTGATGGTGATGGACCAGGAGGCACTATAGTCTTGCACGTAGATTTTGAGCTTAGTACCCGTCACGAAGACCATCACTTTTGTACTCATTGTACCCATTGTTCGGGAGGTAGTGACTTCACCACCGAGGAGCTACGAGGAAGCTATAGGGCGTCCATATACGATCCTAAATGACCCTATCTTTGATGATCTAGCGCCGGTACTCCAAGATTCACATTTTAGAGGTTTAGAGGTAGCCGGAGATGACCTGGGCGTACAAGGCGACTATGATTTCCCTCCTCGCTATTGATATGCTTCGTCGTCTCATCCGTTTGGTGGATTGGGACGAGATTTATGCAACTAGCGTTAGTTAGGTTTGTTTAAATCGAGCAAACGACGTAAAACAAAAGCGCTTCATGGGAGGCAACCCACTGTTTTCTATTTGTTTTTATTTATGTTCTAGGAATTTTATGTACTTTATTTGATTTAAGGTTGTATTTTCGAAATTTTAATTAAGTTTAATAAGATATGTACTTTTGAATTTGGGTTGTATGGAATTTTATGATTTTTGCATTTTTGCCTGCTGGGACGCCCGTCCAGAAAACTGGATGCCCGTCCGCTATGACAAATCGTTAGACGAACGTCCACTATGCCTGGACGCCCGTCCGATATTTTCCCTCCAATCCTGTATGTGATTTAAATTTTTGGACGAGCGTCTACTGAACCAGACGCCCGTCCAGTTCATCTGATTTCCCAGTGAACGCCCGTCCCACTCGAAAGTTGGACGAGCGTCCCAACATCTGCCCTATATATACCCCTCGCTTGATGAACCCTCACTTTTCACCTTTTCAAATCGCAAAACCGTTTTCTCTCCCTCTTTTTGGCCTAAAATCTTCATTTCTAAACCATTTTGAGCGATTCCAAGTGCTATAGACCGCTCTTGATACCCTCTTTTCGATTTTCATAACCAAAACTCCAAACACGCTTTATTTTTGGGAATCGGCACCCTCCTTAGTCCGTTTTTTCGGAAGAAAAATCCGATTTTTGGAGTCAAATTTGTGTTGTTTGGACTAGTCTTCACATCAATCCGCATCTACTCATCCTACTCGGTAAGTTAGTAACAACTTTTCCAGTTTTTATTCACGTTTTTGTGAGTTCGATCTTTGGGTCGGCTCGTTCCCTTGAATGTCATCTTAATTCGTTTTTTTTCTGGTTTTGTGTTTCTTTCTGCTCTGATATGGTGATGTGGTGTTGTGATGGATGGTGAATTGGTTGGTTGGTGATGATTGTGGTTGTGGTTTGGTTGTTTTTGAAATCCCGCTTTGGATGTTAAACGGGTATCTCTTGTTGTGAATTGGGATTGCTTTCGTGTAGTCTAGGTTTGAATATGGTTCATAAGAAGGGAGTGGTTAAGAGGCATGGTAAGGAGGTGGCTAGGAGGCCGGAAAGAAATGCAAGGAGTTTGATCCTACTTTAGTTGATCCTAACCGGGTGTGATTATCACGAGAACAACCTCCTAGAGCCACCCAAACTAGGGCTACTTTGAGAGATGAGCCGACCTCGACTCTGAGGCCCGATGACGATGTGCCTTTGGTACGGATGCCTGGAGTTCGTTCGAAGGGGAGCCTCGACTAGGCTGAGGAGACTATAAACACTACCCGGGAAGAGGAACCGGTTGTACTGTGGGGCTGCCCCTCCTAGAAAGAAATCCAAAACCGCACTCTCCTATGTCCTTACCTCGTCGATTCATAAACCCTGTGAGCTCACGATGTGTATAAACATGATATTTCTCGAGGACGATGTTGGTCGAGCGGGCCATTTTGGAGGCCAAAGTCGATCCGGGTTCGTTAAGTTGCTCAGGGCTCGGAAATGGGAAGCTTTGATGACTATCCCGACTACCCCGTAAATAGCTCCTAGTTCGGGAATTTTATGCAAACTGTTCGAAACCGACTTGGGGACAAAGGTAGTTGTGGTGCGAGGGGTAAAGTTCCTTTTACACCGGAGGTGATCAATGCTAAATACAACTTAGCGGCTTTTGAGGAAGAGATTATAAGGAGGAGATTGTGCATAGCGCGAGTTTGGGGCAGGGATCCCTTGGAGGAGTTGCGGTTGCGAGTTTGCCCGGATGTGGCATGGACATTAAGGCCGGGAGGCGACCGGAAGGAGTTGGTTACCACGACCTGGCCGGAGGACTGGAAGGTCCAGTGTCGGTTTATTCAGAGTCGGTTGTTGCCTAAGAACAACCTGACGCACTTTCACATAGGTGACCTCGGCATGTTATACGCATTGACATTTGGCCTAAACGTGGATGTGGGCGGGCGTTATATGATGAGGTGGCTATTAATCGAAGATATATACCCGATGCTTGATTATCCTCACTTAATCCACATTCTCTGTATCGATGCCGGTGTGCCTGAGTATGGGGCCGATCATAAACCGAAGAACCCGAGGCCGATACAGCGTGAGAAGGGTAAGCCTTCAGGTCCGTCTGAGATGGAGACACCACAGGAGCCCGGTTCATCTTCGGTCCCGCCTCGAGCATCTACACTTCCTACTTTATCTCCCGCAGTTAGGATGCGGTTGAGCATGGCCAACAGTTTACGGGAGTGGATGGGTGATATTCGGGATACGCAGAACAACATTTTGACGATTCTGAAGTGTTTCAATGAGAACCGGAAACCAAGGGATGACCGGATCTTCGCTCCGAGCACCGTTGATTATATTTATTCTGACGAGATTGAGCAGGCCATTGCCGGTGTTCTTCACGAGTCTGAGTCTTCTGACGAGGATCAGCCTGATTCGGCAGCTAGAGCTACGTCACCACCTTCTGGACCACCTTCTGATCCTCCGGCTGATGATACTGTTAGGTGTGATGCCCGAAAGACAATTTTTGTAATTGTTTTATTTAATAAATGAAATGATATTATTATTCATATTTATTATTCTCATAATCACCGATGTGACAATAGTATTTACACTACTGAAGACCCCGAGTATATCGTTTATGTAATCACTTAACTCGGTGTATGAGATATACACGGAGGATTGAGTTAGTGAAGATGTACTTAAAATAAAATTAGTCCGTAGTAAAGTTAATCGAGTATCGGGTCTCCCTTTAACGTACTATTAATGCGCCCATAACACGATAGGTGTGATCGCCTTATCCGACTTTCGTTAAGGAACCTAATGGGGCATTTATATATGATAGATATATCATATAGTATCGACCGATTTGATCTGAGTTCTCAATATAATTCCGTAATTGAGAAGTCTTATCGAATCATTAGATGATCATATTATGGATATATCTTAATCCCGAGGTGATCACAATCAATCGCTTGAATCGGTTATGAGGTTTGACTTGACGGTTAAGGATTACACCGAGTCTGTGATCCGAATTACCCCATCTTGGCATTGTAATCGATTGAGTGAGTAGTCCGTGTTATCACGGATACGGAATCCATTCCTTCCATTTATGGAAGTAGATGAGACGCTTCTTTATGAGTTAATCCTAGACATTGATCGATCCATGGGATTCATATTACACCGATTAGCTACCAAAGTGAGTTATTTGAATTATTGATCACTAGGGGTTAACGGTAAGTAGTAAGACAAGATGTTCTCGAAAGGGTTAACGGTAACTTCCCGATTTAGAATGAAATAATCATGGAGGATTAATCCATATGAAATGATTATATCAATGGACGCTTATTACTTTCGTGAGAGATAAATATAATCTTATAATCGGAGGAGTGCAATCACGGGATTATGGTGGCATATTCCTGTGATTGATTTATCGAATATAATTATTCGCTCATCGATAATTATTTATTTGATTTATCGGAGCCACGATTATTAGTCCATGGTCCCCGACGCGCTTCCTAATATAGCATAGATATTCTCGGACGTCGAATCCTAATAATATTAATTTAGTTCATGTTGGACTTTATTAAAACGATATGTGAATTAATTGTTTAGTGGACTATTAAATTAGTTGGGCTAAATAATTAAATATGTGGAAAAGACATTTTCCATAATCTTGGCCCAATTATTGTGTAATGGCAAAATTAATATTGACTAGGTCAATATGTTGAATGGCGCCCCACATGTTTGTTTTTTAACAAGGAATTAGTTTTCTTGTGTGTTAAAAAGACATGTGCATAAAAATATTTATTGGATAAATATTTATGGTAAATAATAAAGATATGAATATTCTTGATTTGTTTTAGAATATTTTGGGATTATCTTTATTTACTAGGATTATTATAATTGATTTTGTATTAATTGTAAAATCCTTGGAGGCTAAGTTTTACTCTCCTATATAAAGAGAGCTTCTCCTGCCTTAGAATACACTTGAGAATTTCAATTCCTTAGTAATTGAGAGGAAGAAATTTTCGGCCATAGTCTAGGGGAAAATCTTGGTGATTTTTCCGGTAGCATATCGGAGGGTTCGAGTCGAGAATTCCTTCCACGGGAATTGCTTGGATCACACGTTACGGAAGATCGTGGTGCTCTTCACATCATTGTTCGATCATCCTAATAGCGGTTCTCCAACTTGGATTTTGAGATCCAAGAGGTATGTTCTACAACTTACTTGTAGATGTAGATTTAATGTTTTATTACGTGTATCATATAGATCTAGATCCTTAAATCGCTTGCTATGATGATATTTTCCTAACAGTGGTATCAGTCGCCAAGGGGATCTATATTTATTCGTATAAAATATTAGATCTAAGGAGTGGAATATGCATGTGTAGATTGCATTATTTTTGTTTTTAATTTTATTATTTTCGAAAATTTTATGATGAATGCTTATGATTGTTGTGGTTGAAGAGATGGATTGGGGTTGGTATTGTTTACCCGTTAGATCTATTGTAAACTCGTATAAACGATGAAAATTCGTTCATATGAGTATAGGAAATTATGTAATTTATCTTTATTGCAAGTTTAATTTCCAGCAAATAGATCTAGTTTGTAGCTGTTTAGTATTTTTGCTTTTCCCGTTGATCGAACCGTTGAAACGAAGATCCCTCCGGTCAGAATCAAGATTAGAAGAAGATGATCAACTCCACAAATTTTGGCGTCGATCAGGGTCCGTTTCGATATCCGTTTGATGCTGCGAAGAGGTTGCTGTAACAGAAAAACGCAGGATTCACAGATACACTACCTGTGACTTCCTCGATTTTCTGGGAGAGATTGGACCATTGAAACAAAAATCCGACCGTTCAGATTGATCAACTTGGAGTTTTGGACGTACCATAAAAATTTCAGGTCGATCGATTCATCTCGATTCCCGATCTGCTCTCAGGAAGTCTTTGATGCGGTGCAGTCAAAGTTAGATTCAGCAGCAAGTTGGGCGGTTAACTGGAGAAAATTTACAAGTCAAAGCTCCGATCCAACCGTCCATATTGGAGTTCGAGAAGTGAAGAAAATATCTGGAAAGTTTCGTCCCGATCCGAGTTCGTTTGGTTTCCGATCATCGAAGAGTTCGAACAGCTGCAGATTTTGTTAGAAAGTAGTAAACCCTAGTTAGGGTTTTGGGTTTTTATTTTCTATTAGATTAGATATGCGGTACCAACGATCCATCTCGGTGTTTAAATTTTCCGCAATTTTATTTTTTATGTGTTTGATCATAAAATAGACATAAAATCGAATTGCCATGACATGCATCATATCATAAATCCACTCCATGCATACATGTAGAATTTTAATTTTGGTAATTAAAATAGGCATGTATACAAACTCGCGTAATTAGTTGAAATTTAATTAATACGTGGTAATTAATTAATTTAGTAACTAATTAAAGATCCGAGGACGGGTTATGAAATCGTTAGCCTTTCGTGTGTGTTCTCGTGAACCGCCTTAAAGTCAAACGAGATCACGCTTTCAATTCGTAGTGTCTACGAGATTGAATGATGGTAAAAGAACAATAAATCTTGGATAAAACGGTTCGCTTTTAGGTTGGGTGGTCAATCGAGCTTCGCTCAACGACTTAACCCTCCTAGTGTGATGTATGCACGGGGTCCGGCAAGACTAAGCCAAACCGAGAGCGGAGGGGTGATTCCTTCTAATCTCAATAGGGCTCTCTTGACCCGATTTCGTCCGATCATCACATATGTTCCAACGAATAGGACGGGTAGGCTTGCCTACGCCACCGACACCATTCGAATCCTTGATTTTATGTGTTTTTATGTTAACATCAAAAGACGTGGTTAGTTAACCCACCACCACTTCCAAAATATTGAGTGGGAGCGGGAAGCGCGACACCAACCCCACGGTCTCTACTATAGATGCAAGTAAGTGAGAGAAGGGTGACGCCGCGGGCGCTTTGATTTCGTCCCCTCACGGATGGTGTTCACCCCTATCAACATTCATGGCTTGGTCTCCGAAAGGATAGGATTTCTGGTACTGCCGGGTCACCGACCTATCCTACGACGGCACACTCGGGCGCACTCTAAGAGATCCGATATAGTAGGTCACACTCATCAAGGGTATTTTTGATAAATACCTAGGCTAAAAGGAAGGTAGTCAATGAATAAAGGGATGTTCGATTCTCGTGGGATGTCCGATTCTCACAAGTTATTCATTGATTTAACCGTTGATCTCTTTGACCTACCCTACGGCGGCAGATCGAGATGCAAGGTTAAAACCTTGGAATGGTAGAGTAGACTTACTTTTAGTTTACAATTCCTAAAATACAATAATATAGTAGTGTTAAACTTGAATTAATATATGTCATTTTATTTACAAAGATCATATCCCTTACTAAATTGCTTAAAAATTTATAATTGACTAGTATTGACTTCGTTAAAAAGTGGAAAGTAACTAGGACGTTGAACTAGTTAATTGATAATGCAATTATTTTTCAAAGAGATATTTTCTCTTAAGCCTTTTAAAACCAAAGTGACATACGGGTATGTCACTAGTGTCATTCGTGTTAAACGGAGACAAACTTAGTTTGATCAAAGGTGATTTCGACTTTGAAATTCTTCTAGTGAATTTTAAGTGTGTAGTGATTACACGAGTAAATTTTCTAATTGAAAAATCGGAAAATCATGAAGTGTTACTAGTTGGACGATATTTGGAATCGATGAACTAGTGGGAGTTCTATGATTTGTTGTTTTTCTGGAAACATTAGAACTGTGTAAGTGTTTACACGAGAGATTTTCAAATTGAAAAATTGGAAAATCATAAAATAGAGCATTGCTGGTTAGACGGTATTTGGAACCGATAAACTAGTGGGAGCTTTAATGTTATGATTTGTTGTTTTTCTGGTATGATAGAAAATCCGAGAAGTCCTAACAAGTAACAATCGAAATAGACATCCCACGGTTCAAGAGTAGTGTCTACTCAAACGAACTCATTGGTTCAAGATCTGCTTTCCATTCACGGAAAGTCAAGAATGGGAGAATATGTCTAAAAGTGTTAGTCATCTAAAATCGAGTTGATTTTAAGGCTAAAAACGAAAATTAACAAACCGAAAGTCATAGGATAAGGATAGTGATTTCGGATCACCAACCTATGAATCCTTGGTGATTTTCTCTTAGGCTATGTTCTTTGGAAGAACGAGATAGTTGTGCATTAACGATTAATAGACAACGGGCGTAAATTTTAGCAAAGTAGTGGGAGTGATATGAGGAAATGAATCTCGATTCAATCCTTGGATATCGCAGAAGATTTATTTTTCTGCTTAAGATTCGTTGGAACGAATGGATTTACCTTTTATTCGATAATTTGTTTGTCTTATAGAAAGTGAATATACCATTTGTAGTACGAATCTAAGACTCGACTTTTGTTTGATAAAGTCAAAACCACTAAGAAATGCTGAAATATGATATATGTACCATCTTAAGAACTATTAAAAGCAATTGGTTTCTATATTTAGATAAACGCTTCTTCATATTCCATAGTTAGTGCATAGTCCCTAAAAGACAAGACCAAGACTCGGCTCAGGGTGATTCCTTTCTCCCGATCCGTTAGATTGTCTTAAAGGTTCAATGACTAATTTTCCTTTCAATCGGGAAAGGAAAATGGTTATAAAGAAGTAACACCGCTTGTTCATGATGACCTTCGGGTCTTATGAAAGATACAAGCTAGTGGGAGCTTATGAGTAGTGACTTCTAGTCCGACAACTACTCAAACACTCCGGCAAGTTTATCCAAAATATTTTGAGGTTTTCTCTGCTTTCAACAGAGATGGAGTATTCTATACTGTAAATAGGCCATCACATAGTCCTGTGGACTCGATGCTCGGCCTGCCTTATAGTGAAATGCTTTCACTAAGGAAGAAACCATTGAATTGCCTTACATAGTTGTAGATGTGCTACAATACACTGCTTAACTCAATAAAGATATTAGAAGCGAAATATCGGTTTACATTGAAATGTAAGACCAAGCGAGTCTACCTAGAATATGCCTTGGAATTTTCGGATAAGGTGTGGATTCGGTTCACCCTACTCCGTAAATATAAGCATTTAGCACACGGTGCTTGAAGGTAAGACTGAATTTCGTGGCATACGTTCGGTCAATGACCATTCGTATATATCTTTTAAACTATTGAGTATAAAGGTTAGATATAGGATTCTTGAAATCGGGAAGGGACAATTATATCGTTGCATCCTTTCGATAGAATCCATGTTCGAAAAAACCTTGAACCTTGAAGTACGCTTTACTCAAGGTAGTTACTAACCGATTAAAATCGCACCACATCCAACATCGGTTGTTGGTGATGACACTAAATACCATCGAACTAGATCAGAATTTCGATCCACCAAGAAAATAGTGGGAGTATGGTTTATCCATTACCCATTACGGTTTCTGCGGACTTTGTAGTCTAAGGATCGATTGATGACCTATGGCTCTTTTGTGAGCAGTATAGGATTCTGATAATAGAGGTTGGTTTACAAGCCATAACCCTGTGAATGGAGTTTGGTACTCCGTAGTCGTTCATACTCTTGTAGAACCACCGAGTGTCTCAGCCCAAAGGGGAGTAATTGGATCTACACGGAAAAGAGTAGAATGAATTCGGTAATTCATGATTTCGCTCAAAAGCGTAAAATAGGGGTGATTCCCTGAGACTTTCTTGCCAAACAAACGGAATCTGGATTCATTCGGGACGTATGGTATTGCCTTATGAACTTATGACAGATGATCACAAGGCTTATATCCTTTGTGGATAAAAAGCAAACCTCTTGGTCATTGGAAGTCATATATTTCTATAATATATGGATTTGACCGAAATATTGATAAGTCTTGTGTAGACTGGATATCAATTTTAGTACAAAGAGTGAATATATACATATATATTAGTGTTTGTGAAGGATAACGCCGCACCAGCTTGGACTCAACATGGGTGTGTTAATGAAGTCGACCGACAATGCCACAATTCTTCTGCAATGAGATTTGGACAACATTCTCAAGAGTTTGACTCGGTCGAATTCATTAGAATCACCATTGGTTTCCCATCCATCTTATTGGTTAAGATGATGCATTTGTGTATGCAACATTCAACGAGGAAGTTCTACCCTATGCCTCGTGAATGACTCTCTAAATCTTCGGATAAAGAGAAATGGGATGGATTCTCTTTGTGACAAGAGATGGTCAGTTATTGAACGTCAATTTTGATCGAATCTTAGATTCGGCACTTAACAAAGCAAGTTTAGTATGTCCTTTAGTATCTTGAGAGAACGAGGAATGATATGCGGGCATATTCAAATGTGAACTTGGATATGTGAGAATACACTCGTTCGACTTTGTGTCGATTAAGGATGATCGTTAAGTCGATCTCGGTCTCGTGTTTACTCGGTGTTGAAGCTATTGCCTGGAGGAATCCAAAGAACGCCAACTCGACTTTAACTAGTTGGGTGATTAGCGGCTTTTGTAGTAGCTGAGAGGCGATATAGCCTCGTGATTTCCTTTTCGCCTGGGAGTGATTCCAGATTTGGAAAGCCGATACCACATCATTGTGCAAACGATGAAGGGGTAGCTTATAAGGATTTCCGAAATCACTTGAGTTCAAGAGCATATTGGGAAAGTACCACATGATTAGATGGACCGGCGACGCTTTCGATTCTACGGATCGCCTCGAGCCGACAACCCGACCGATCATTAAGACCCATGACATTCGAGATATAGGTGCTCCCGAGTCACCGACCTATCCTACGACGGCATACTCGGAGTGTACTTTGGAATCAAATGGTTATGATAAGTTTTGTGGGTACTAAAATACGGGATGAGTCTCCATTGCTTTAGAGCAAGTGGGAGATGTAGTTTGCTGTAGTTTTAAATAATAGGGTGTGCTCTAAAACAATTAATCACAAGCTTTCGTGCAAGTGGGAGATTGTTAGGTGTGATGCCCGAAAGACAATTTTTGTAATTGTTTTATTTAATAAATGAAATGATATTATTATTCATATTTATTATTCTCATAATCACCGATGTGACAATAGTATTTACACTACTGTAAAACCCCGAGTATATCGTTTATGTAATCACTTAACTCGGTGTATGAGATATACACGGAGGATTGAGTTAGTGAAGATGTACTTAAAATAAAATTAGTCCGTAGTAAAGTTAATCGAGAGTATCGGGTCTCCCTTTAACGCATACTATTAATGCGCCCATAACACGATAGGTGTGATCGCCTTATCCGGACTTTCGTTAAGGGAACCTAATGGGGCATTTATATATGATAGATATATCATATAAATATCGACCGATTTGATCTCGAGTTCTCAATATAATTCCGTAATTGAGAAGTCTTATCGAATCATTAGATGATCATATTATGGATATATCTTAATCCTCGAGGTGATCACAAATCAACCGCTTGAATCGCATGAGGTTTGACTTGACGGTTAAGGATTACACCGAGTCTGTGATCCGAATTACCCCATCTTGGCATTGTATCGATTGAGTGAGTAGTCCGTGTTATCACAGATACGAATCCATTCCTTTCCATTTATGGAAGTAGATAGACGCTTCCTTATGAGTTAATCCTAGACATTGATCGATCCATAGGATTCATATTACACCGATTAGCTACCAAAGGAGTTATTTGAATTATTGATCACTGGGGGTTAACGGTAAGTAAGACAAGATGTTCTCAAAGGGTTAACGGTAACTTCCCGATTTAGAATGAATAAATATGAGGATTAATCCATATGAAATGATTATATCAAGTGGACGCTTATTACTTTCTCGTGAGGAGATAAATATAATCTTATAATCGGAGGAGTGCGAATACGGGATTATGGTGGCATATTCCTGTGATTGATTTATCGAATATAATTATTCTGTTCATCAGATAATTATTTATTTGATTTATCGGAGCCACTGATTATTAGTCCATGGTCCCCGACGTGCCTCCTAATATAGCATAGATATTCTCGGACGTCGAATCCTAATAATATTAATTTAGTTCATGTTGGACTTTATTAAAACGATATGTGAATTAATTGTTTAGTGGACTATTAAATTAGTTGGGCTAAATAATTAAATATGTGGAAAAGACATTTTCCATAATCTTGGCCCAATTATTGTGTAATGGCAAAATTAATATTGACTAGGTCAATATGTTGAATGGCGCCCCACATGTTTGTTTTTAACAAGAAATTAGTTTTCTTGTGTGTTAAAAGACATGTGCATAAAAATATTTATTGGATAAATATTTATGGTAAATAATAAAGATATGAATATTCTTGATTTGTTTTAGAATATTTTGGGATTATCTTTATTTACTAGGATTATTATAATTGATTTTGTATTAATTGTAAAATCCTTGAGGCTAAGTTTTACTCTCCTATATAAAGAGAGTTCTCCCAAGCCTTAGAATACACTTGAGAATTTCTCATTTCCCTTAGTAATTGAGAGGAAGAAATTTTCGCCATAGTCTAGGAAAATCTTGGTGATTTTTCCGGTAGCATATCGGAGGGGTTCGAGTCGAGAATTCCTTCCACTGGGAATTGCTTGGATCACACGTGACGGAAGATCGTGGTGCTCTTCTTCACATCATTGTTCGATCATCCTAATAGCGGTTCTCCAACTTGGATTTTGAGATCCAAGAGGTATGTTCTACAACTTACTTGTAAATGTAGATTTAATGTTTTATTACGTGTATCATATAGATCTAGATCCTTAAATCGCTTCCGTTGCGATGATATTTTCCTAACAGATACTCCGGCTCCGGGGCAATCTTGATTTTCTTTGTCTATTTTTTTTTTTCGATTTGATTTGCCCTAGATACTTTCATTGTGTAATTTTACTACTTTTTCCTCTTATATGGTTCATTGTAATTTTTGATGTTGCTACTATTTATTCTTTCAATGGATCATGTAGGCCATCTACGGCACCAGTACTTTCATTTCGACTTTGTTTATACTTTTGGTTGTATTGGATGCTTTATCTCTTGTTAATCCTTGAATTTGCTATATCTTTTCATTTTGGTATAACTCCCGCTTTCCCGAGATGGTTCCATGTTTGTCAAGACGCGTGCGGTATATTTTTAGCGGTTTCGTTGAGCTACATTGTCCGGATACGCATTCTGTGAGTGTCATTATGTAGGCTCGGCCCTGACCGACGATTCGCATTTCGATTTACATCGCCTAAGTCTTTTCCTTTTCTTTCGTTCTGCACAACATGAGGACATGTTGATTTTTAAGTGTGGGGGGAGGAATGTTCGATATGTATCTACACATTTGCTTAATGAGTAATGTTTCTATGCAAATGAGCTAAAATTTTCCGACTTTTTCGACACTTTTGTTTTTGTTTTGCCCCGAGTAGGCAATTCGATTCAATGTTCGCTATTTTTACGGTCATTTAAGTTGTATATCATATGTTTGATAAGTTAGTTGTTTCACCTGAGATCGATTTTTCACGAGCCATAGTGAATGACGAGCTAACTTATAAAGTTATACCCGCTTTGGACGAGTGATTTTGATTTTCTTATAAGTCATGTGCTTAGTGCTACGTATATATCTTGAGAGTTTATGATAGTCTCAGATTTAGCTCCGAGTATGACATACTGTGAATATCTGAAGGTTTGAATGTGATAAGTAACACGTAGCTAATGTCAACATGAAAAAGTTGAAAAAGTTGAAAAAGTACGAAATAATTGGGTGTGTCGGAAGCTAGTCGATGATTTGAGTGCGATAGGGTATACCACGTATGTCCTATACCACTATGATGACTAAAAGCTCACGGCGCTTAGGAAAGTCGCCTTATGATTGGAGTAAGGTAGGGTATTATCTCGAAATGTCCTATTCTACTATGAGGGCAATAGCTTGTCCTAATGTGTGTTTAAAAGTGAATAAGTTAAATCAACTAAGATATCGTTACTAAATTGAATATAAGGCTTAGTTTTCGTTAATCTTATCCCTAGTATAAACCGAAAGATATGATGTAGGGATTATCCTCTGAGTATTTGTAAAGGCCCTAGATTCATTCGATCATCTTTGTCGGGATATATCACGTTTGTAGGGTGCATCTTATGAGTGTCATTTATTACTAGTCTACGAGGGGGTATTAGCTAGTTTTGCTTTGAGTTTCTCGAGTTTGGATATAGTGGAAGTTTTCTATGGCTATGCACACACACCATGGTGAACCTCTGATTTATTGGATATGTGTTATGTATGTTTAGATGTCTGTTTTTTTTCTCGAGCCTAATTTTTGTTTTGTTTTGCTCGGGACGAGCAAAAGCTTAAGTGTGGGGGAGTTGTTAAGGGTGATTTTATACGATTTATAATGCTATATTCTAGGATACTTTCCCCCGTATTTGTATAAATTTGCATAAGAAACGAGTGTTTAATGGAAATATTGAGTAAATGAGGTTTTAAATAAGTTATTCGCAAAATTGGTTGATTTTGGTATTTTTATATGATTTTATGATTATTTGGACATTATTACATTTTTGCGATGTTTTTATGTGTTATAGATACATGTTTGAGGCTCAAGAGATGATCAAAAGTTGATTAAGTTCGAGTTAATTGATGATAAAAGAGATAATGAAGGAATGACTTAGAGGAAAAGAGATAAAGATCAAGAAATCAAGATTCACCATCCTGAACGAAGCGTCCGTGTCCCGTCCCAGTGGACGGGCGTTTGATAAAGCAGATAAAGCGTCCGGAGAAGCGATTTTGATACTGAGAGAGTTTGGCGCCTATGCGAGCGGGCGTTTGAAGCCGTCCAGATCTACCTAGACGGGCGTTCACAAGAGCGATTTGGCGTCCGTCGGCCGACTTTGTTTGAACCGACTTCAAATCTATATATAGCAAATTGTTTCTCCACACAAACCATACCATAAACTCATTATTCAAAACCCTAAACCTAGGGCGGCTTTAGGCTGCGTTTTTCTCCTTTTATTCCAGTTTTATGCACTTTAGATCTAGATTAAACTAGTTACTTTTTATGAACTATTCTCGCACATTCGAGTTCTTTGAGGATGTTTAGAGGCTAAAAGCTTCATCAAACGAGAATTGTGAAGCCGCCCAACAATTGTTGATTTCGTTTTCTTGGTTGTACTTGTGAGTTTTTATTTAAAGGTTGTTTCTTATTCATGTTTAATACGTTTAATTGCTTTTATATCGGAAGATCTGCATGTGTGATTGTTTATTGTTGATGGAAATCTTAATAAACCCTAGATCATCATGAATAAGAATAGTAATTCGAATCTATCATAACGGAAGTTAATAGGTTTAATTGCTAGATTATAAACATAAAGTTTACACCTTTGGTTAGAAAACGCGTTAATCTTGCATTGGAAGATAATAGATTAATAGATGAACTTTCTAAGGAATTAGGGTTCATGTTTAGATAAGGTGAATCACAACCTAGATAAAAACCACAATATAATCGAGGTAGGAAGTCAATGCTTGTTGGATAGGTGGATCGATCCTCGTTTGTCTGTTATAAATTTGATTTAAATCCTTGAAACTTGAATTTGTTTAGTAGTTTAGTTTTACTTGCATCTTAGTTTAGTTAGTTTAAATTGGTTCGCAGCCCGTATCCTTCCTAGCTTTGGATTATATCCTCTGTCTAGTTACTTTTATGCATATTTGTTTAGGTTAGTTCTTCGTTTAGGTTAGTTTCGTGACAATAGTTTAGTTGAAAACAAAAGCTAGGATTCACATTCGTCTAGTTCCCCGTAAGATCGACCCGGCATTAGCCTCCATACTACGATCCTTATACTTGAGGTTAACCGGTTTATAAATATTTATTACTTGTTTATTCGCATTAGATAAATCCGGGACAACCGTGGTGCAGTTCGAGCCTCGATCGTCGGTTCGACGTTAGCAGCTGTCAACTCGACTTGGGAGGAACTCTCTCCTCCAACAGTGGACGCGGTCCCCTTCTCGGCAACGGTAGCGGTAGAGGTCACCGACCCTCGAGTGAAAGGGCTGGCGCCTCCATCGGCTGGGGAATTTGAGTTGGATCGGTGATGAGTGAGAACTTCCCCACTGCAAAAAGAAAAGACAAAGTCAGTATCGACATTCTACAATATCAAGTCATGAATCTCGACAAAAGAAAAGTAAACAGAAGAAAATCCTACAGTTCTCTCGATCCTTAACATGGATTTGGGCATAAGGCATCGGCCCTGCCTCTGCCAAGTTGGCTAGACCATACAGAAGACGCAAGTCTCGGGTGACAACCTCGAGATCGGAGTTATCCATTATGCGAGCATCTCGAGGGATAGGGCCACTACCCAGTTTGTCATGCTTCTTGTTTCTCGACCTCCACTGTCCTATGTATGGATTATCCACACCATGGCGGAGAATGAAGAACCTCGGCTTCCACTCACTGTGAGATGAAGGTCCCTTGGACACAAACTCGTGTCGATTCGTTCTTCGCTGGAAAGTATACCACATCTTGTCTAGCATACTTGCGATTTTGTAGTAGTAACGAAAAAGTTGAACTGAGAAGCAGACACCGGTCACCCGACAAGCGATCAGGAATCCCATCAGTGTCCTAATAGCATTGGGACCGAGTTGAGAGACCCCAATCTTGTAGTGGTTCAGGATTGCTAGGATAGCTGGGCACAGAGGGAATACCAACCCACTAGAAAGCTGAGCTTCGTATACGGAGCAAAACCTTCCTGAGGCTCGTCGCATCTTGATGAAGACCGGAGGGAGTTGGATTTCAAATTGGGGGCTAGAAATGTTGAACTTTCATGGATTCATCATCAATATCCCCAAGGAGAGGCACTAAGGCGACCTTTTAGACCTTTGCCGTCCATCATAGTGACTAATTTTTTAGGTTGGTTAGGGGCGGAATGAGAAGAATCTGCAGGTTGGTCGGAGAGGATGACCGGAAGGAATGGATACTGGAGTTTGGCTACGGGGAAGGTGATTCACTACCCCTATCGGACTCAGTAGCACTACTTGACATGGATGAATACAAGAAAAGAGGAAGAACACAAAAAAAAAGACGCTTACTTGAGCTTTAGAGGTTTATGCGATTTGGCAAGAGGTTTCCTCTGAAGTCCTTCCTTCCCTCTTTTATGCTGGCAGAATAATGAAGTGGATTTGAAAGGACGTGAGTGATGAGGAGTTATAACCCCCTGTAAATCGCGAGAATCAAGGGAGTGACGTTATGATTGACGGAATACGAGGCGTTAGTGCGCCATGACGTCACGCCACGTAGCTGCAAGCAGTTAGGGTTGCATGTGGCGGGCTTTTTCCCGCCCAAGAAATGACCCAACTCGAAGACGATTCAAATAGCAGAATTGACCTCGGACGACGACGGTAGCCCCTCTCAAGTCTGGAGGCTTATGACGATGCCGGGTTTCACCCCTCCACGTGTCGTCTTGCAGTTGGTCCCCAGAGTGTGAGTGAGTACTAAGTTATACATATCGAGTTCCGAATCGGGGGCTACGATAATCGACCATCGAGCAGTGTAGGACCAGGGGTCCCAGAGTCGAGTACCGCAGGTCGGTTATGTCGACATCGAGGGCAGAGTCCGCACCAGCTGTCAAGGCCCATCAACAATGTGATAACTTGGGCAAGGGTTAAGGCCCATTAAGGGTAAATATGACATTAACTCAAACCGACTTAATATTAGGGTTAGGGCATGTGTTGTCATTATAAATACCACACTCCAGGAACTACGTAAGGCTTGATTCCTGGACAATTACATGATACGTAGGCAATCTAAGATAAATTCTTAGACTCAGCCGCAAATCACAAAATCCACCATCTCGTTCTTTAGGCATTAGGGTTTTGGGTGTTCATCACTAGATCCACATAGGCCCGGATAAATTAGGCGATGCAATTCGGCATCGTCATTTATATTACCATAAAATCTCTCATACTCCCTCCGTTTATTTTGTAATCGTTATATTTACAGAAAAAATAATTGTCATTTTTTAGATGAACCTGATCATTTTTTAACTTAAAGGTAGTCAATTTTTAGATGAATATGATCAATTATTTTTTCTCTAAATATGACGGTTTAAAAAAAATGAAGAGGGTATGTTTTTTTTTATGTCTCTTGAAACGAGAGAGTATTGTAAACACTCCCGAGTTTTGAATGAGAGCTTATTGTCTCTTGGATTGTCCATTCCCAAAAAACTTGAGTCGCTGGGAGGGAATATATAATATTAGGGGGAATGAGGGAGAAGGATAAAAATATTTCATCAATTGGGTAGAAGGACAGTTTTTTGAAACTTTTGCATAAAGGACAAAACTATTTATTCACTGTCGAAATTCACTTGTGTTCGAAATTCACTATTTAAATTCACTGCCGAAATTCATCGTCAAATTCACTAATTTTCAAAATTCATTGTCGAAATTCACTAATTTTCGATTCATTTATCAAATTCATCACAAAATTCACCGATTTCGGGATTCACCTTAGAGATTCAATTGATTTTCGGATTCACTGTTTGTCATTCTCGCTATAAAAATTATGCAATTGTCTCTTCTCCCTATAAAAAAATATGTAAATGTGTCCATTATTTAAAAACATTCCATATTTTGTCCTTATCCCTAATTTTCCAATAATATTAACATATTAAACACTTGAATACATCCGATTATAAAGGAATGTCTTTGAGTCTTGAAAAGGCTTAGAACCAAAGATGGTTTAACATGTACAGTAAATGAAAACTTGTCTATGTACAAGTGATGAGCATAAGAGCAAGTATGTAAGTGTTGTCATGTAATACACAACCTACTCGACAATGGCAAATACAATAGGCGTACAGGTTTCGCACCATCAACATGGCGAGGCTGTAAATAAAAGGTCATATGATCGATGCCATTATGGTGTAAATCAATCGTGGGAAAAGAAAGGGAGAACCTGCTCGGTATAACTCCATACAATGGTGTAAACGATTGAAGCATGCCCTATAATTAATAAATGTCAACGTACAACAAGATAATGGAACAATTTTTATGTCCCAAACCATGGATCTACTTATGGCCTCGTAGAAAAACTACAAACTACACAAACGAGCTTGCGATATGTTTATGGTTTCGAGGGAGACTCTTGACTAGTAACCAAACGTGCATATGCAGATCATGAGACTTGCTCGAGCCCTTAGATGGCTGGTGTGTAGTGTACAATCATGGAGCCCTTCAGCAGTATAAATAAACTGATTCTCGGTGCACTATGATCATTTATTTATTGGAATTCATTGAGAGACTTGGAAGTTGCTCGTGTGCATGATTGAGCCTAAATTTAGAGTTGATACGTGCCACAATAGGCTTTACTTTTTCTTTTTCTTTTTCATTTTTTTTATTTACTAACCCTTATTAGTTCATTTTTCGTAACATCAGCTTTGTATGATGTTTCATTGAGCTCTAAAACAATTTTTCTTCGTATCGACACTCAGATAACTTTTGTTTTGCATACATGAGTCACACAATCAACATCGCAATTGCAAAAAGATAAAAATGCACAGCCGCCACCGGTCTCATTTTAATTGAAATTTTTATTTATTCGTCACAATCACACCAAGGACGACGACAAGACATATTTTATTTCACTCACTACATTACATATTGTCTGTCGGTTAACAGAGCATTATTACTGAGTAGTACTTTGAAACCAGCTGGACATACTCGTACATATGATTGATTTGTTCACAAGAGCAGGAAGAGGAGGTGTAACAACAACACCCAGCTAGCAAAGCCTTATCTCATTTTTCCTCATTGCATTTTTTTTTTGAGGGGTCTCAGTCTCACTACTGTAGTAGTAATGAGGAGGCATCCTTGTCGAGAAACCAGGTCAATTCGTCACGGGCTCTAACTTTAGCAGCAGGCAAGTCGCTGTTGTCAGTCCCCAGCACCTCCTTAACAGCAGTTGCCAATTCAGCTCCAGTAACTACCATGGCAATCTCCGTGGCAGCGTTGATCACAGGAAAAGTGAAAGTGATCCTGGGTGGTGGTGGCTTTGGAGAGTCGGTGATGTAGGTAACCCAGCGTTTCATCTCAAATTGTTGGGTTCGGTTAGGGAACAAAGAAGCCACATGCCCATCCGGTCCCATCCCCAACAGCATTAGATCAAACTTAGGAAAACCATGGCCATGGTGATGTTGTGATGATGGAAGGATTCCTTTATGAACCAGATCCTTGATGCGTTGTTCGTAGTCCACGGCTGCACTATCCGGTTCCAACAACTTGTCATTGATGGCGTAAATGGCCTCAGCTGGAATTGATACCTGACAAGTCACGTCAATCCCCCGATATTGCAAGTACAAAAGGGATCTAAAGGAGAGTACGTCATATATATATATATATATATATATATTTTGGTTTAAGGAGGGTGTTCATGTCATGTTTCAAATTTAAACAAACAAAAGTATATATATATATATATATAGAAACTAAATGCTTGCTTGCTGCTGGAAAACAACATGTTAATGTTACTCTCAAAAGAGAAAAGAATGACACCTAATACTACTTAATATGCATGCGGTAGCGGTAGTACCGACGACGAGCTTACTTTAGAAAGGAAACCATCGTAGGCCAATTTGTAGTTGCTGTCATCGCTGGAGAGAGGAACCACCCTCTCGTCCACCCAAAAAATGCTCCATTTTGACCAATCCACCGTTTCTTTGTATGGAGGCTTTGTCAGATACCTGTCGCCAGCCACATCATATTCAAAGAAAGAAAACAACTATTCCGTGTCGATCAGATCAGATCAGATCAGATCGATCAGTGGTAGCAGTAGGCAGTAGGCTGTAGGTAGGAAATTGATTGATTAAAATTAAAATTAAAGTCGACTACCTCATAGTGTCGATTAGGGAACCACCAGAAAGCACAACAGAGAAGGAGCCTTTGTGTGCGATGATTTTTTGAGAGAGATGAGCTGTATACTTCGCCAGTGCCACTGCAACATCTTCCTCTTTCTCAAGCCTCACTACTGTTTTCTTCCCTTTCCCTTCCTCTTCATACGCCGCCGCCATCGATCTGCTCTGCTCTCACCTCTCACCTTTCACTTACTTTACTTTGCTTTGCTTGCTGCTATTTGTAGTGGATTTTTTTAGTGAGTGCTATGGAAAAACACAAATTCATTCACGGATGCATAAGGTCTATTCCTGTGTTTGGGTCCACCATTCAATTATTCGTGGGTGGTTTGTCCATTATTTACGGATAATAATATTTAATTGATATTTATACTACACATGCTAAATGATACTACCATCTACTTTATATAATAATAATAATAATAATAATAATAATAATATAATCAATTATGAGAAATAATTGAAGTACCATAACCTTTTATGTCACAACCAACAATCCAATGATAATAGACACCATTGATTATAACACAAGTTACTTTGATTGCTATATTGGCCTACTGCTTGCCTAGGCCCCATTTAGTGGAAGAGTGAGAAAGGGTCACAGCTTCTTCCTCTACACACAGTGTGTCTATTGCTTGCTACGTATTAGTTGTAAAGAACCGTTACAAGACATGAACGTCTAATAATAATATTAGACGATCGTTGATTTCTCTGTATTACTTGTAAATGAATATTTTAAACCTACTATCATTCTTAGTTAACACACACATTCCCTCATCAAATACTATTAATTTCTTTTTTTTAATGTATTTTATTCTATCATTTCTGTGGGTTGAATCTTCAACTAACAATACAAAAAGGATTTGAACGAGAATGCTATGCCTCAAAGTCAAAGCATGTGTCCAGGAAGGATGGGTGATTATATTAAACAAAAGAATAAACGAAAATTCACCACCCAAGTGTATTAAAGAGCCGTGGCTTGAAGAATTTCTCTTCCAAATTTCTCTCTACATCAAAGAGAAAGACAAGTGTGGGATAAGAAAATGAATAACACCTCCTACACACTTTCGTTTCATCATAATAGCCTATAGAATACATAATACAGAAAATATTGGACGTATAGTTTCATTGCAAATTCCTGAATGGTTTGAGAGAACTGCAGTTTAATAATGTTGGAAACTTCTCCCATTGAATTGGTGAAATGAAAACATCAAATCAATATGGAAACAATTAAGATTACAAAACAAGGGTGTTCTTTCTCTATCTTTAGTCCCCCCTTCCATTGAATGGCAGTTGATAGCAAACAAAGCTTGTATCATGGAAACATATTGCAACACTATCATATTTCATTTCTAACATGCCCCCACCCCCATTCCACCAATTCTACCCCCATTATCTAGCCAGCAACATATGAGCAGAAAAACCACCCTCAATTAAGTATATCATTTTTTTTTTTTTTTTTGAGGGTACGATTAAGTATATCAACTCCCATAATCTAGAAACTTCATTTTTTTATTCCCAGAGAATGATGTGCTCCTTGTGGGAAAGAAGCCAACCGCCACACCACCTTTTGTTGGCATCTTAAGTTCTATAACCATAAAATAGCAAGGGAATCAGCGGAAAATTTCTAGACCATTATTGATCACGGGGTACTACCTGGTTGATTGCTTGATATGGGCCCCGCCCGTTGATCACTGGTCAACAAAATGTATAAGGATACAATGTTATAGCACAATGCATTGGTCATTTCATTTCCGAGGCAAAATAGTTCATTAAACACTATTACATAGTTTAACATTTAACAATTGATGAAAGAGGAATTATATAACACTTTCTTCCTTCCTTCTTCACTATAAAATGTTTCTTGGATCTTGCTGAGCTATAGGCAAAATTATCTCCAATACCCAAATGGATTCAATACAGTAAAATAAAATTACAAATAAATAAATAGATACATAAAATACTACTTAACCTGTGAAATATGAGAGCCATCTGATTCCGTCATCTTGTCTGAAAAACGTTTTGTATCATCCTACGAGGTGATTCCAGGGCCCCGTATTCTAACTGAAGCAGCTCATCCGGAGTCAGTTTCCAACCAAGGGCACCAAGATTATCCTCAGCCTGCTTTACTGATTTGACCCCAGGGATAGGAATTGTTCCTTTGCATATGCACCAATTTATAGCAACCTGTCAACCCCCAAAATAAGAATAACCACAAGATTATCTTCAAATATGAGTTAGGACGTGAAAAACATGCTTTATTGCCGAACATTTCTCAGCTTTAAAACAAAAACAAGTACACATCACATGGCATGTAACATGTTAAGATATAATTGTATAAGCGTTTAGATGATTTGGTAACGTATCATACTAAAATTGTGTTTTAATTTACATTTAAATTATGCAAAAAGATATAACGCACAAGACAAAAAACATCTTGAAGGTTGTCTAGCCCTTGATCTAACAGGGGTAAATATCTTGTTACACTTCAATGAGATATTTGTAGCAGTTAATGTGTGGCCTGATCCTTGCAGAACTTTAGCCCTAGTGACATGATACTTCCCATGTGGGATTTAAGGTGCTTTACTCAAACCTTAGGTAAGTGAAGAACTTCTCTTTGGCATGTTGACAGTAAAGCTGCCCACCCCCACCCCACCTTTTCCTTGCAACTTTCACCGGTATCTTCCACCCAAAATAAAGCTTAAAGGGGAACCAATAATTATACCTGTGGAATGGTCTTGCGCCGTTTTTGGGCTATTTCTCTAAGTGAACCTAGCAAAGGTTCAAGTCCAGGTAGTATTTGCCTAAAAATTATGCCCCTACAACAATTGAAGGAGAAAATTATTAGTCAAAGTACCAAGCAAAAACAAAAAATGTCAAAAGCTCAAGTGAACTAGTAGCCTGTTTCATTGAAAAGATATACAAGATTTGGAAGTATCATTGACCTTGGTCCACGTGGGAGACTTGTAAGACTATACTTCCCTGTCAGCATCCCAAGCCCAAGTGGACTATATGCAATTAAGCGAATGCCTAAAGAATCACACATGCTTTTTACTTCAATCTGATCGTTCCCCATGCTCAACAGCGAAAACTGGACCTGAAGTGATGTCCAGAGTCCAATATTATCTATCACAGCAAGCAGAAGAATCATTTCTACATGAATTGAAACATTGAAGCTCTTATGTACAAGCAACAGATCGTGCTCGAATTACAATTTTTCACATAAATAAAAATAAAAAAAGCAATATAGATCAACAAAAAAGAATCTCATATATGTGCAAATGACAATATCCCAATAATTTACTAAAGCAAACTTCAATAAGTTCAAACTACAAAAAAGGGAAGCTCGGTGCATTGAAGCATTCAGCTTATGCGAGGCCCATAGAATGGCCGGGCCATTTAGGCTTATTGTACACAGCCTTCATATTTCTGTAAGAGTCTGTTTCGTGGTTAGAACCCATGATCACTAATCCAAGTCGACAAGTTTAAACTAGATAAATAAACATGACAAAGTCCAGTTGACAAGGCAGAAAAAAGGGTTCTTATTTGAAGGTTGGTGATTGTGAATGAATGATGGGAATTGCCAGCTATTACATCATAATTCAGGGACAGTAAGTTGATTCTAAGACCAATACTAGCGCACAAATTACCAGCAACCTATATATACCTGTAATGAGGATAAGGGAACTCCTCGGGCTGTAAGGTAATCATATATCTTCAATAATTGTTTTGGTCCATAGTTACTCACACCAACAGCCCGGACTAAACCCTGCATCATGATATTTTTAAGAGAACTTATATGTGGTTTGATAGGAGATAAAAATGAAACAGCATGGAATGCAAATGCAATGTGGGTGACAGAGGGAGAATCAATCTTACATTCAGGAGGACAGAGAAGTTAGTATAAGCTTCATTAGATATAGCCCTATAAACTAAATTTCTGTTTAACAGTTTAAACTTTTTACGAGATCAGGGATCAAGCATGCTCATTTAAAAAAAAAGTAATTATTGAGATGGAGTTTCAACAAGTGAAGCCAGGAGTATTTTTGTAAGGTAAAGCTTGTAACAAATACGTGAAGCGGAGAACGTCTATATTCTCAAAAACTTCAGTCTAGTATTTAGTTAACCTTGTCATACATTGCCACTAAACCGTCCCAAAGAGCACGCTCTTGTAGAGGTGCATAATTTGCTGTTGACCAATGCAATTGTCCAATTCCAATTTGCTTTATTTGCATCCTTTCAAGAGAGGACCTAGAAAGAAAGCTTCCATCATAATTTGTCTAAGTAACGAGAAGATTTAGATAGAAAAATTTAAGATTGAAAAGAAACTAAAGTGGCAAGAGACAGACATTGGGATACAGAGCATACAACATACTTGCAAGCATTCACGAACTGTGCAGGAGTTAAGCGCCATGGGTATGCAGCAAACTTGGTAGCAATAACGATACTATCCTCCACGTTCTTCTTACCTGAAAAGAGCAGACAGCAGAGTAACGCAGTAAAATATTTACAGCATAAAATTTCTAAAGACACAGCAAAATATTGGATTCTAAAAAAATTCTAAATGATTTCAATTGGAGCTTCGATGGAGTTCTATTGTGTTCCCTCTAGAGTCGCATACACATTGTGGGAAATCCAATACGAAAATGAAGTCTATTATATGCCTGATGGAAGGAGTTATTCAAAGGTTACATGCACCTATGAGTAATTCCTACAGATACAAAATGAACGAAATTTTTATCTCAACCAAATACCAGAGGATAAAGTTTTGTTGTTGCTTTTTTCTTTATTTTACTACCTTTTATATGAATAATTTCATTAAAGAATCATATAGAAAAAGGCAATTATATCAACATTAGTTCCTGCTGAATGCAAATTTGCTTGCAGACAGCAAAGAAACACTACTTGATTTGCCATGTACTATAATGGTAAGAAACGATCAAAAGAAATTCTTCATTACAAACTGCAATTCACATTGAAACTAATGTGCAGAAAGTATTAGGGAACAACGAATCATACTGCATATTCACTTTTGTTCACTAGAACATTAGTTAAGCTTTCCAACTAACCCCCAATGCCTATTGGAATTGATACTGATAGCATATATTATAATAAAGAAGCAAACACAGGAACAGTGAAAACAAAAAAAAGAGGAAGCAAACCTTGGTAATCACGGATGAATTTCCCAAGCAGTTTCTCGCTTTGTCCATTTAAGGTGCCGGTACCATAAGAATCAGCCGTATCAAAAAGGTTGACACCATTCTCAACAGCAAGGTTGAAAGTTTGCTGCAATTCAGTATCCATAGATTGTTGATAACCCCAAACAAGTTGGTTTCCCCATGCCCACGTCCCAAATCCCATAGGGGAGACACTTAAGGGACCCAACTTCACCTGCCCCCGACCAGAAGCACATAATCAGCATCAACATGTTACTAATTCAATATCCAATATAAGGATTTAAGGACATATAATTATTTGTATTTTTGCAAATAGTTAAGCTTGAATTTGCTATAGAAATGGAAGGAAAATAATTTGGAAGATATTATAAGTACCTTTTGCCACGGCCATAGACGAGGGAAATTGAATGGTTGGACAATCAACGGCGGTAAGGAACAGATGATGGAGGTATGTGAAGGGGTGCAACATGCTGGTGATGATGCAAAAGGTGGCATTGTAGCCGGCGACCGGTGGTGCCGACTCCGGAAAGTTAAGAGCAACGGCAACGGCAACGGCAACGGCCACGGCCAGTCAACAAAAGCGGTACGTGTTCAATTCATTTCCATTCGATTCCACACGGTGGAGAAGTGAAGCTCCTGTATCGTATGGTATCGTATCGTATCGTTTCGTTAGATGATGGCATGCGGATAACATGAACTCGTCCGATAATCCTTTTTATTTTTTTATTTTATTTTATATTTTCTGTATATAGAAGCAAGAGATGCCACAATAAATATGCACAATAATCCCTCCAAAAAAAAAAGAAAAAACAAATACGCACAACATAATGCATAACAAATATTTTCACTATTGATTTTTTTTTAGTGGAAAAAATATGTTTATTCGGTACTATCCAAAATGCAAGCATGAAGTACATCCAATAGGAGGAGGAGCTCCATTCAACAACATTACCAACATCCAAAAAAGACCCATGTTTAGCTAAAAAGTGCGTAGGGGCATTCCTCGTGCATTTGATAAAAGAGAAAAGAACTGCGTTCAAAATGTTTAATAAGTCCCTACAACTCGTTACCAGTTGTCTAACATCAGATAAGTCTTCTTCGTTAGATTGGAGTTTTTGAATTGTAGCTAAAGAGTCCGCCTTCAAAATAAGTCGATAGTAGCCATAGGATATCGCAAAGGACAACCCATGAAAGACTCCAAGCGCTTCTGTTTCCAACACCGAAATATTTGTGCCTATGTGAAAAGAGAAGGCATTAAGAATTTCCCCATTTTCATTTCTGAAAATGCCGCCAACTGAGAGTGAGTCGTTTTTTAGATAAGCATCAACATTACATTTGATATATGATGTTGTGGGGGGGTTCCACTTTCTGGCCAATTACGAGAGGATTGATTATCACTTTGAGGGGTATTAACAGTTGATAAAAATTCAAGACAACCAAATTCAGTCTCTTGAAAAAGGGAGGGCACATACACCGTTTTCTTTTCGAAAATCCATGAGCACCGGGCTTTTCAAATATGCCAAAAGAGATAAAGAATCTTACCCCGAGCGAAGTCATCGTCCATGTGCAAGATTAAATCGAGCACATCAGCAAAAGAGTGCAGCTTGCTTTTCCCCCACAGCTTGCTAAAAGGTTCTAAGCTCCACACCTTACGCGCTATTGAACAATCAAGTTTCCATAATTTTTTCCAGAAAGGAGAGGGGGTCGAAGGTGATGCCTTCGGGAACTCATTATTGCTAAATTCTTGATAATCTAAAGCAATAGTATATCCCAATTTTACTGAATAGAGACCATTTGTAGTGTGATGCCATATTAATCGATCTTCCCGATGCCTTGGAGCAAGATTTATTTTCTTGATGTTATTCGCAACATGTGGCATGAAATAGGCTGTAATGATATTTTTGTTCCATTTGCGTTCTCCAGGCAGCATTAAGTTCTTAATCGTACAGTCATTCGGGAGTGCAGAAAGTGTATTGCAAGTCCTGAAATTGTGGGCCATATAGATCCAAGGGTCATCAAACACTCGAATATTTTCCCCAAAGCCAATGCGCCATCGCAAACCTTTCGTAAGAAGCGCTCTTCCATGAAGAATACTATGACATACATACGAACCATTGTGGCAATAACCCAACATAGCAGAGTTGAAAGCTCTCAAATTTTTAAATCCTAGACCACCCTTTGCTTTAGGCATGCATAATCCGGTCCAAGACTTCCAATGTATTTTCCTCGAGCCTTCGTTCGCACCCCAAAAGAAACGTCGAATAGCAGCTTCAATTTTCTTAATCGTATCAATAGGTAAAAGGAAGCAACTCATAGCAAATGTGAGAATTGCTTAGATCACCGCTTTGATAAGAATTTCTTTCCCGGCAGCCGATAAAATTTTTTCTTTCCAACCTCCAAGCTTCTTCCAAATTTTATCAATTAAGAAAGTGAAAATCTTTTTTTTTGTTCTCCCAATGAGGTATGGTAAGCCTAGATACAAGCCACTCCCAGAACTTTGATTTATTTCCAATTGGCCGCAGATGTCATTTTCAAGTAAGGGTGCCACTTTTTTGCCAAAGAAAATGGATGATTTTTCATAATTAACTGCTTGACCGGAAAGCCACTCATACTCTTCAAGTAACAACTTTATATTTGTGCATGATTCATAATTTGCCTCCAAGAACATAATACTATCATCGGCGAACAAAAGGTGATTAATGAACACTTCACCATTGCCAAAAGAGACGCCATTCACTTTACCTTCCTCTTGAGCCTTACACAACATAGCAGAGAATCCTTCCACTATCGATTTGTTGTGACATTATCACTACTCATAGAAGCAATTTGTCTCATTGAATTATTTTTAGAACAATGATAATGCCACAATATTTATCCACAACATGTGTATTTTAGCAATGGGTCCCACTTAATAATTTGATTTAAAATATTTTTTTAATATTAAAAATAAAAATACACATGTTGTGGAACAATGTTGTAGCATTATCATTATTCTTATTTTTATCCCAAATTTTCAATTTTATTCTTCTATATTTATACATGTATATTTATTATCCAAACCTAAGGGTGTGCATATTTTAATGATATATCAGGTGTATTCTCGATTTTTGTATAATTGTAACGTCTCTGTCCCGGATACCGAGTTCTTATCTATCCAGACACGGGACGTTCGACACGTGACATTTAGAGAAAACCTTAAATCCCACGTAAGTCTCGTGTCATATCAGAGTAATAAAAGATTCGCGCGAAAGAAAACAAGCAGAAGACTCGGGAAAATAGACCCCGGGTCTCCCATACAACCAACTCAACCAGAATTACGATTGTTGTCAAATTACATCATAAATAATTGAAAGAAATACGATTATCCATTACAACCGTCTGTCTGAAAAACAAGGAACAACTATATAAAAAAAATATAATGCAAACAACGTCATTGCTCCACTTCTAAGCTAGCACTCCAAGCTCGTCGTCAAATCAACATTTACCTGCAATCTTCTTATTCCAAATAAATGAGTGAGCACTAGCTAGATACTGAGTAAGGAGAAAGAAGATCAAAAGAGAGATTCATTGTTGTCATAAGCTGAGAGACACGACATGAATCTACTGTATCCAATTTACAAAACAGTTGAAAATAAAACTTGAAGGATTCGTAAAACGCATTTAAAAGCATCTTTTGACACATAGAACTTACTTTAAAACTTAACTTGACATATAAGGGAAAACCACATGTAAACCAACTTTAAACCATGCATAAAAAACATGCATATTAACTACATTTAATTTATCTTGCACGTACTTGTTCGTTACATTACTTAATTCTTTAACCTACCCGTGTTCTTGTCATATTCTTGTCTTGTCTTGGCTTGTCACTTACTTAACATGAGGACATGGTGCGACACGGGGAACATGACTAGTCATACGTCCAGCGTGGGGCTGGGTCACGGTACCTCGTTCGGTACATTGTCTTGAGAACGAACGGGGAATACAACTAGTCACTCGTCCGACATGGGACTTAGAATCCATTCTACTCTGTTCAGTACATCGCGAAGTCACTAACTATAAACACATAGGAGCACATAAAACACATAAACTCATATTTAACCCATGAGAACATACAAAGACCTTAACAACACCGAACTACCATCTTATTCCCTCTATTAATATGAAAACAGAACCCAAAACCCAAGACAACTTCCTGGACACCCTGCTGGAATCCTGGATTGCCCAGAACTAAGTCTGGGATTAGTCCGGGCGCCGTCCCAAGTGGTGGCTGGGGACACCAGCCCAAGCTTCAGCCTCAGTCTCAGTTTAAGTGTCCAGGACACCTAGAATCTAAGTTTGGGACCAGTCCATGCGGTTTCCCAGGTGAAGGGCCGGGACACCGGCACAGGCTTTAATCCTGGACACAGTTTCTGCAACCTAGACGCCTCGAATCTAACCCTAGGACTCAATCCGGACGGTTTCCCTACTTGAGGGACAGGAAATCGGCCTAGTGCGTAGCTCCAAAGCTAGTTTCTGGTCCTAACAAGTACCCGTAAAAATGCAACACATAGTTTTGTTCGATTTCGTGCAATATTAACATAAACGATAATAAAAACACATAAAAACATAATCTTGAAACCAAAAATGGATCTTTTTGATAAGAAGAATTCATTACCTCGAAGACGAGCTGAAACCAAAGCCAAAAGAACGAACTACGATCGATTCCTGAACCCTTGGATAAGCATGCCGGCCCGTCATGGATTACACAGAACTTGTCCTAGACATTAACTGGGGCGCTTCCCCGGGTGACGGCTAGGGGATTCGGCCCAAGCTTCAACCAGAACACGAATTATGCCTTCTGGGCTATGTGGGGGCCTATAAATAGGCTTCTCAAAGCCCTAGGTCGCATTATAAAAGACTTGGAGGAAAAGTAAACTTAAAATAAAAGGAAAAAGAAAAAGAAAACATATTTTGAACGGACGAAAACACCCTTACTAGGAGGTGAGGGGTTTTACATTAATCCTTCTGATTATTCCGATGGTGCTTCAAGCCATTGTGGGGTGTATTCAACTCTCAAATGCCCGTAAAAAGGCTTAAAACTAAAGTCTTGTGTCTAAGTCAATAAAATATTATGGCATGTTTGTTACGCGAATGGAATTAAATAAAATAATACGAATGGAATGGAATAAATTCATTTCATTAGTGCGTATGGATTGTGAAAGAATGAAATGAAACAAATTATATATAAATGGTGACACATTGTGTGATGAGTAAGACATGGTAGTGGATTAAGGTTGGGTGGGGTAGGGTATGGTGTTAGGAAATTTACGCGAGAACACAACGGAATTTAAAATTTTATATCTTTTTACCAAGATCGACTTCGTTTAAGCAATAAACATAAAAGAAGTAAACGAGAAAATTACCTTGGATGATCTAAAAGATCGAAACTTTATCGTCTACGATTGATGGTCCAAGCACCGAGCCGTGCAAGTGTCCGGCCTCTAACGGTAATCCACATGAACAACTGCCGGAATCCTCGAATGAATGCTACCGGAAAAAGTCGACTGCTAGGTCGCATGTTCTTCTTCCCATAAAACTCTCTCAAGAACTATCTCTTTCTTTCACTAGAATATTGCAAGAATATTGATGTAAAAGAGTTGACACAACTCCCCTTAAATAGGAGCAAGGGGCGACAGTTTCTATTGGAGTGTAGTATGGAACAATAAACTATTTTCCCAATAGAATAATGACTTAATAAATCAATCCGATATTTGATTGATTATCTCATTAAGTACTTTCTTTAATCTTATTAAGGACTTTCCTTAAAATCATATTTGTCATATATTTAATATCTTATATTAAATACTTTCCAAAGATATATATTGTCAATATCCAAAATTGAATATATCATTATTATATTTCCATAAATCAATTTACAAATGTGTATATATCACACACACACACACACACACACACACACACATATATATATATATATATATATATATATATATATATATATATATATATATATATATATATATATATATATTACACATATAAATCCATATATATTAATATCCAATATTAATAGATAATAATATAACACTATGATTAATCAATTTACAAAATCTACGTGTATATACACATATTTCGCCCCACATGTATTAAAATACATATTTGACTAATCAACATAATTAATATCTTAAATTATATTTATTCATAATAAATAAATACCACAATATTAATTTATCACTGTAACACTTTATAGTACGCATAAATAAATCCTCATTCGGTTATCTCTATAACCACAAATTAATTCCGGCGAGTTATTCATATATACGTGACCCGATAGGTTTCCGAATATGTTGGCCATAAGCATAAAGTGTATTTACTAAAATATCCTTCACACCTAACGATCACGAATAGCGTTTAGCAACACGTTAATGACCCCCAATCATCGAAAAGAGTCAATTGCTATGACTACAACATTTCATATGAAACGGTTACCGTGTAAATACAATCCTATCGCTATAATAATATCCATACGGTCGTATCTCGAGTGTCAATACATTTACGACAATATCTTATAATCTGGATATCATGCTCTCTTGAAAAAACTCATTTACTCCCACTTTGCAAATATTCATGAGAGTAAGATAATCCTTATAGGAAGGCTCTTTCGGATATTTACTCCTATTCATAGGATACGTGATTTCCGGACGAACAACATAAATCCTACGCATGCTTCTGTATCACACTTAATCACTATTGCATTATCGCCTCATGGCTAGCGGAAACATCAATAGTGTCAAAGTATGACAATCCACACCGTGATGCCATGAAGACTCCGGTCTTTGGACAATTACACAACCGCCACATAGTGCGACACTTAATAAAGTAAGTAAGTCAGTCTAACGTACGCATTCTCTAATACACGTCCACGTACAGTCCAAGTGTCTCTACACTTTGATAGACGAGATCTATCTCTATCTTCATAAGATATAAGACATCTAATCGTACTAGTAATGTCCTATTTAATAGTACATAAGACTAGAGACATTTAAGCATTAAACCTTTTAAAATGAGTCGTGATCTCATCAACCATAATCACTATCATGGTTTCTTTATTACAGTTTAATACTAAGGACGTTATCATATATACAATATCGTAATTAATTCGCTAAACGAACAAATATATAATAACAGAAAAGCCATTTAATATATGTATAAACATAAAAAAATAGTAGAAATGATCCGACCCAGTCGGATCCGGTACAACCCGATTGGGTTTAAGACACTATTTCAACATATGGTATGATTCATAAGATAGGATAGGGTGGAAAGGGTGGGGTTACGTGGGGTGGGATGGGGTAGCCCTACCTCACCACCCATTTTACCCTACCACACCACTCTACCCACAATTCCTTACATATCACTCGTCTTACCAATCACCCCACTGCACAATACCTCGTTACCCACCCTTCCTCACTACCACAACCTACTTTACCACCCATGATATGAATCAAGATACAGTATTTTGAGTATTATTATTATATATTTTATGTCTTATTTAGTAATTAAAGGCTGATATTCAAGACATTATTGGCTTCATTTTGGGAATAAATTCAAGGCATGGAATTATCAAGATGCATTGAACTTAGAAGATTCAACAATTCTGGAAACTGAAACGCAACTTCTGTATTTCGCAATTTTGACCCTTATAACTTATCCGTATGAAATTAAGTCCTTGATGAAAGTTGTAGATATTTGTTAGGACTATAAAATTCATATATGGCTTGCATTTATTGGACAACGGAAGCTGTGGATATAGACCGAATACAGAAGGCTGCTGAAGAACATAAACATACATTGCATTTGGTGCATTCAAGAGTTATGGCAATTAATGTTCCCAAAAGCTGAAGAGTTTCCTATCGTTTATTTAATAATTGTAAACCTTTCAATTTACCTAAGATAATGTTGTTATCTTTTATTTACCAAATGCTATGTAATTCAGCCTATATATATGGATGTTCCATATCAAATAGGGAGACAAACTTTGAGTGACATTTTATATATTATGAATTTTCAGTGAATGAAAATTTGAGTGAGTTTTACATTTACCTTGCTGATTACGTAGTGTTTAACTTGGAGAATCTATCAAAGGATAGAGCATTCCTTTGTTGTGATGTTCTCAAACTTGGGATTTCTAAGGTGCTGATTCCTTAGGAAGAACAAGCTTGCTCATTTGTTCTTGTGTTCTTCATTGATGCCTCTAATCTAGATCCAAACCCATATCAACCCACCTACATCACCTTACCCTACACCACATTACCTTACATACCTTACTCTACCTAACCAAACCATATCTAACCTACACCACATCACCCCACCGCATCCACCTTCCTAAAATACCTCACCACCATATCATCCTACACCTCGCCTCACCCTACATTACCACATCCCACCGCACCCTACCTCTCTACCCACCCTGCCCTACCTTAACCTACCACCCTAGTATACCTATTCACTAACCTACCTAACCCTATCATATTTCACCTTACCCCTACCCTACCCACCACATCACTCTACCTTACCTTACCTACCACCCCACCCTAACTTACCTTACCCACCACCTCATCCTACCCTACCTTATCTCACCCAACCCTACCCTACCCACCCTACCATACCTTACCCTAACACACCAACCTACGTTTTTCACTCACCTATCTAACCCTACCACACTTTCACCCCACCCTTACCCTACCCACCACCACACATTATCCTACCTTATCCACCACATCATTCTACCCTAACCTATCTTACCCTATTCTTGATGAAGTTTATAGAATTATAAACTGAAAGTAAAATGCAGAATTATTATTGATGAACTGAAAGTTACTTGGATTACAATTTAGCTGATCATGGGGTATTTATAACTACATACATCTCATGAATCAGCTAGAAGTAAGTTACAAACGGTTACTACAAACTATAACTGAATAACCGCTCTCTATATTACACTATACTAGACTACTCAGCAAGCTGTTGTGCCTTTATCAGCAGAGTGTATTAGCCAAATGCACTCAGCATTCCCTTCAGTCTCTATACTGTAACACCCCCTTCAAGCTGAGAGTACATTAACAGCTTGCACTCAGCATTCCCTTCGGCTACTTGAACTCTGGAAGATTTTTGAAATTCCCAATTTGTCTTAGTAGATAGGAGAAAATAAGTGCATCCAAGGCCTTGGTGAGAATATCAGCTACTTGTTCTTTTGTGTTGACTGGAAGAAGTTTGACAAGTCCTAATTTGACTTTGTCCCTCACAACATCTCAGTCAATTTCAATGTTTTGTTCTTTCATGAAAGACTTGGTTATGAGCAATGTGCATTGCACTGGCATTGTCACCAAATAACACAACATGCAGTTGAACTGGAACCTGCAAATCCTGTAGTATATAAATCAGCCATTGGATTTCACAAACTGCATTTGTCATAGCCTTGTACTCAGTCTCTGATAAGCTTCTAGCTATAGTTGTTTGTTACTTGGCCTTCCAAGAGATTGGAGCATCTCTTAGAAACATCATATAGCCTGATAGTTTGATACTGATCTTCTTGTTTTAGGACAACCGGCCCAATCACTGTCTGTAAAACCTTTAAGTACAAGGTTGTTGTCTGTTAGAAATAAGATTCCTTGACCAGGATTAGTCTTCAAATACCTCAGCAGACTATAAGCTGCCTTCATATGATTTTCAGTAGGAGTGTCTAGAAATTGACTCAGCTGTTGAACTGCAAAGGCAATATTTAGTCTGGTGATGGTAAGATAGATAAGTTTGCCACTAAGGATCTGTAAGCGGTATTATCCTCCAAAAAGGGTGAATCACCATGCTGTAAAGTTTGCTTAGATTCTATAGGCGTCTTAGCAGGTTTTGCTCCCAAAAATTCATATTCTTCTAGGAGATTAAGGGTGTATTTTCTTTGAGAAATCGATATGCCTGCAGGTGTCCTAGTAGTTTCAATGCCTAGAAGTATCTCAACTTTCCAAGATCCTTAATAGTGAATTGCTTATGTAGGGCATCATTGACCTGTTGAATTAACTTCTCATTTGGGTTTGCTGCTATGATGTCATCTACATAGACCAGAAAAGCAATAAAGAACTGTCATGGCCCTTTTATGAATAAACTGTGGTCATTTTTGGATTGAATGAATCTTTGAGCCTCCGAGGATTCAGTCAACTTGCAATTCCATTGTATGCTGGCTTTGCTCGAGGCCATACAATGACTTAGTGAGTCTGCAAACTTGATTTGGTTTAGTTGTTGCGCAACCTGGGGGTAACTGCATGTATACTTCTTCATGTAAATCTCAATGTAGAAAGGCAGTGTTGACATCCATCTGATGTAGGTGCCAATTATTGGCTGCTGCTGCTGCAAGTAAGGCTCTAACTGTAGTGATCTTGACAACGGGTGAGAATGTTTCGTGATATCAATACCATATGTTTGAGTGTAGCCTTTTTCTAGTAGTCTAGCTTTATATCTCTCTACTGAACCATCAGGGTTGTATTTGATTATGTACACCCATTTGCACCCAATGGGTTTTTTGCCTGGGGGCAGATCAACTAATTCCCATGTATGAATTTTTTTGTAAAGCTTCAATCTCTTTTTGCATTGCTTCTTTCTATTCATCATGCTTGATAGCTTGATTGTAAGTTTTAGGCTTTTTAACAGCATCAATAGCATTAATGAATCTGACATAGTCTGCTGATAGGTTGTCTAGGTTCATGACCTCACTCAGTAGGTGTGGGGTCTGCTGAACAGTATGAGCACCTCATTGATAAAAAGTTGGTGATTTCCTTGTTCTTGTGGACCTTCTTAATTGTGTGGGTTCAGGTGTCTGATTAACTGGTGCATGCTTTTTATTAGATGTCTCAGCTGCAGCTGATCCTGTGTCTGGCTGGTCTGCTAAGTCATTTAGTAGATCATCAAAATTGCCTATTATTGGTAAAGGAACGGGCATGTCAGCAAGATGTCTAGCCCTTCCTAATACCTGTTGAATTAGAGGAAAATAAGTCTCATAGAATTGAGTATTTCTAGCAACAAAGATGTCATTGTTGGTAATATCTAAAAAATAGCACCCTTGGACGTATTTGAATTCCCAAGATAGACACAAGTCCTACATCTTTAATCAAATTTTGTCTTGTACTGCTGGAGTGTGCAAGAAAAAACTAAACAACCAATAAACCTTAAACACATAATAGTCTGGTTTAGTGTCATAAAGCATCTCATGTGGAGTGCTTTCTTTCAGCAGTGGTGTAGGTGTAGCATTAATTAATTTTACAGCATGTAAAAGACAGAAACCCCAATATTCAATGGGTAAATTACTCTGGAACCTTAGTCCCCTGGCAACATTCAACAGATGCTGATGTTTCCTTTCAACAATACCATTATGTTCATGTGTGCTGACACAGGATGTCTGATGTATGATCCCCTGCTGAGCATAAAAATCAATGAGCTGGAACTCAGCTATATTATCAGACCTGATGACTTTAATAATTTTGTGAAATTGAGTAGAAACAAATTTAACAAACGATTTAACAAGGTCAGAAGCTTCAGATTTTTGCCTCATAAGAAAAACTCAAGTAAATCTAGAGAAGTCATCTACAATAATTAAGAAATATTGTTGTCCATTGACAGTATATTGTCTTAAGGGACCTCAAATATCTATGTGAACAAGATCAAATATAGCATTCACAACAGTAGTGCTCAAAGGAAAATGATTTTTCTTCAGTTTAGCCATAGGACAAACATAACAAAGATCATGATTACAAAATTTGACATAAGCAGATTATGTACTAATGACTTGCAGTCTCTTATCTAGCAAGTGCCCTAGCCTGTAATGTCATAACAGAGCATCATCTAATCTATCAGACAAAGTATGATTTTCTACAGCATTGACAACATAGAGTCTTATTGGTTGATCCATGACATAGAGTCCTTTGTGTAACTCAGCTGAACCAATCACTTTCTTGTTCTTGTCTTGCAAAACACACTTGTTAGCAGAAAAAACAGTTGCATCTTTTGTATGATTAATAAAGGCTGGTAAAGAAAAAAGGTTATACTTAAAACCAAGAATGCAAAACACATCATGTAGGACCAGCTGAGGGTTTACCCTTACTTGTCCTATGTGTGTAACAGAAACATTATTTCCATTAGGCAATCCCATTTTTATACCAGATGAAGGTCCGGGATTGCTTAACAGATCTAATGATCCTACAATGTGATCTGTGGCACCAGAGTCTAAGATCCATTGTATAGATCTTACTAAATTTAGATCACCTGTCCCTATAGCAGGTGAGTAGTGTGTCACAATGTCAGCAGGCTGTTGTTCAACAACAAATCATGCACGTCTAGGTGGATCAGAACTCAGCAGAGCCATCAACTTATCAAGTTCTTTGTGCGATGCAGAGGCACTATTTTTTGGGCCTGATCTTCTTCTGTTGATTGTTCTTCCTCTACCAAATTATCCTTTCTTGACTTGAAACCAAGAGGATAGCCATGTTTCTTGTAACAAGTCTCTTCAGTATGACCATTGAATCCACAAAAACTACATTAAACCTTCTTGAGATTCTTAGGTCTGGGATTTGCAGCAGATGCAGAGTTAGGTCTGCTGACTACTTGATTTTGCCTCTGTCCACTTTTCTGAGACAAAAGAACCATAGATTCTTGATTTTTGGCTCTATTAGCTACATATAACTTGTCTTTCAAATTTAATGGCCATTGCAAATGCATCATGAATTACTGGAAAAAACACCATCAACATTGCCTGTGAAACCATTGGTTCAAACTCACCCCTTAAACCTTTAAGGAATTTCATAACATGTTCAGTCTCCATATGATCCATTAGTGTGCTAATTGCCTTGCAGTGACATTGAGGATCACAAGAACAAATTGATACGGGCCTGATAGTCTCGATTTCTTCCCACAGAACCATCAATTTTGTGAAATATTGATTGATAGAATCAGTACCTTGCTTCAGCAGATGCATCTCTTCAAGAAGATCTCAAAGCCTCAAGGCATAAACATTAGAGAATCGAGCTGCAAGATTCTTCCAAACTGCATGTGAACTTTTGAAGTACATCAAACTCTGGGCAATGGTGTTCTCTACAGAATTCAAGATCCATGATCTCACCATTGTATCACATTGTCTCCATGCATGGAAGTCTATTGAATCTGCTTCTGGCCTTTTGCTTGTGCCGTCTACGAAGCCAATTTTATTTTTGGTGATTAACACCATCACTATAGACATTTTCCATGGATTATAGTTGTTGCCATTCATCAATGGCCGAACAAGAACTAAAGATGGATTCTCATTAGGATGAACATAAAACGGACTGGAAGGACTTATTTCTTGTTTCTTAGCTGTCATGGCTATCAAGAACTCCAGAATTGGTCACAAATCAACAATGAAAGTGAAATTACAAGAAAAAAAATGATCAAGAAATGATAAAAAAAAACCTCAGGAAAATGATGACAGTTTACTCTCAAGAAGCTAAAATCTCAGAAAAGGATGAAGAACACTCTCAAGATTCTTCAAAGATTGGAGAGAAAACGCAAGAAATCATTTAGAAATTCTCAAATTTCTGCTCTGATACCATGATAAAATTTATAGAATTATAAATTGAAAGTAAAATGCGGAATTATTATTGATGAACTGAAAGTTACAAGTTGGATTACAATTTAGTTGATTATGGGATATTTATAACTACATACACCTCATGAATCATTTAGAAGTAAGTTACAAACGGTTAATACAAACTATAACTGAATACAGTGGCGGACCCAGGAATTTTGTTCTGCGGGGTCCGTAATATTTTTTCAGGGTAATTATTTTTTTTCACGGGATCCAAAATATTTTTCTATAGATAAAATGTAGTGCTTTATTATATTTATGGGAAATTAGGGATAATGACACAATCTGGAATATTTTTAAGTAACAGGACATCTACATATTTTTCATAGGGAGAAGGACAACTGCATAATTTTATAACGAGAAGACAAACAAATAATCCCGAAAATCGGTGAATCTCCCGAGTGAATCCCGAAATCGCTTAATTTTAATGAATGAATCTCAAAATCGGTGAATTTCAACAATGAATTTTGAAAATTAGTGAATTTCGACAGTGAATTTCGGCAGTGAATTTAAACAGTGAATTTCGAACACAAGTGAATTTCGATAGTGAATAAATAGTTTTGTCCTTTATGCAAAAGTTTCAAAAGACTGTCCTTCTACTCAATTGATGAAATATTTTTGTCCTTCTCCCTCATTCCCTCTTATATTTAACGGGGTCCGTGGACCCCATTTATTAAAGGGTATGTCCGCCTATGACTGAATAACCGCTTTCTATATTACACTATACTAGACTACTCAACAGGCTGTTGTCCTCATACTGTCAGCAGGCTGCTGTGCCTTTATCAGCAGAGTGTATTAGCTTACTGCACTCAGCATTCCCTTCAACCTCTATATTGTAACAATTCTACCCTACGCATCCTACTTACCTTAATCCACCACCTACTCTACTTCACCATCACCCACCCTACCCTACCCACCATACCTACCCTACTTCATAACCTATCCTACTTTACTCTACATCACACCTACTCTTACCCCATCACCCACATGTTTTGGCGATTTTCATTTAATTTCATCGCATTCCAACTGTTTTTGGAAGGAATGAAAATATATCTTTTTCATTTCATTGGATTAAAATTTCATTCCATTCCATGAGTTCATAATCATACACAAACATTGGAATGGAATGATAAACCATTCCATTCTCGCCTAACAAATATGTCATTATAAATCTTTCACGGGTATTTGAAAACATAAAAAAAGAATGTATATGACAATAAATGATGTATGAGATTCTAATTTTTGAATAAGCGCAGTCATAAGATAGAAATGGTCATGATACACAAATGACACAATCAATGCATATGAAGGCATATAAAAGGGAACCAACCTTATGATCCCAACCATAACGTAGCTTATGGTGAACTGTCACATGGCTGATACGTACAACCCATCGTGCATACGATAAGTCGATGTAACATTCTAACCGTCATCCTTGAACCATAAGTCTGATCATGGCATCGAGATAAGAACCATAGCATAACTAGAGCTTAGGACCTACTTATGGTCTCATAGTTGCTTCAACACTGATGACTGAATGCATATCAAGTTTGAGACCTACCTAGGGACTTGGTTGGCTAATATGTACGGTCGTGAAGCCCTTTGATAATAATCAGCCAGGAGTCTGCTCATGGCATCAAGAGAATAACCATAACGTAATTAGAGTTTGTGACCTATCTATGGCCTCATCCTAAAGTTCAAGACAAACGACTGCACGAATATCGAGTTTGAGACGTATTTGAGGTCTCAGATAATATATACGGTCATAAAACCCTCTGCTAATAATAATAATAATCCACGTCTAAACTAATGTTCATTCATGGTATTGTAGCTATTGTAGGGCTACCTAAAAAGCAGTACATTATCATGATCCATTTATAATATGTCAGATGTGAAAGTTATACTTGAAACTTATATTAGCTCTCACGCATATTTTAATCATAACACATTATTGATCATACTGTAGGGAAAAACAAAAAGAGAGAGAGGGTAAAGTCTAACACTATACATACACACAAAAAAAGAAATAAAATTTGACGATTGGATAAATATTAATCTTAGCCGGGGAACCCAATCGTATATAGGATCCTCGGAATGAAAATATACGTGGAGAGAAGCAGTGTACGGATTGGCTTTGGAGAAACCGAGTTCTACATCAATCAGAGGAAAGAGAGATCACCGGCTTTCTATTTGCATCACAGGCGGCGGAACGGACGAAAAATTTAACTCGTCTGGCAAGACCTATAGCATCTTATTTTGCTGTTTTTTTTGTTGTTTTTTTTGCTATTGCTCTTTGAGCCTTTGAATATTAACACGTTGATGTATCGCCTTTATTATGTTTGAGAAGGAATAAAAATGCTACGTTTCTAAAAAAAAATTAAAATTTTGAAAACAAAGTAAAATAGCTATAAGCACAGACACTTAAGGAAAAGCACCCACGTCCTCTTCTTTAACGCCATCATAGGAAAAGCCCCTCTCCTCTATTTACCAATATTGGCCACCTTTCCTCTCGTTCTTTCTTTCCCTTTCCCTTTCTCTTTCTCTTTCTCTCTCTCTCCAGCATTTCATTTCCTTTTCTATCAAAACAAAACAAAACAAACCCCCCTCCCTCTGATTTCTTTTCTTGTTGGTTGAGACTTGAGAGAAGAGGAGGGAAAAAAAATATAACAATCAACTTTTAACACCTTTTTATCTCCCCCCTCCCCTCCCTCTCATTTCCTCCGTCCACCACCACAACAACCACCACCACCACCAGGAAAAGGAAAATAATATTATAAATCCATATTACTATATAATAACTATGCAATTCTACTTGGGGGGGCTCTTCTTCATCGGCGGTACATTTCTCCTCCGACAACATTGTTGTTTTGTATTGTCTCCGCCTCCGCGGTAACACATACATACATACATGTCCGTGCGAAGGCTCCTCCTCCGCGATACTACTACTACTACTTATACCACATCGTTGATCGGCTTGCCTCCTTCGTTATCACCGTCTCTTTCTCCTCTACCCTCTGCCTCATTCGATTCATCTTTGGTGGCTCCCCCCCATTATTTCTTCATTCCTTCATTTCCTGTCTCAGATGGTTTTTATGATTTAATCACCGCTCCTATCATTGCCTGCATTTTGCTTCTATCCTTTCTTTCTTTGTCTTTTGTAATATACCTTCGCTTAAGATCACGTTTTTTGCAGCATTTGCAGCATTTCACCACCTTATGGACCGTCAGATCCATCCTCGTTTTCTTCGCCTCTCTTTGGGTTATCAACGAATCTCTCCGACTAGCCTTCTTCCGCCAGGATTATCTTTCCCCTTTTACCCCTCGTTAACTCAAGATCAACGGGCGATCTCTGCAAGCTTCACGTAGTTCTTTCTCTCGGGTTTTTCAACCGGGTTTTCTTATCACCCTCCTCTTCTTGGTTAACGTATCCATCAGGAAAAGATTCCCCAGTCGCATGTGGGCCCTAGCATCCATTTGCATCGGTTGTTCGCCGGTTTTCACGTTGCAGATCATCTTTGTGTTTTTCACCCCATTAAAGCAACGCTTACCGGCCTTCATGTATACAAGTTATGTCACTTACCATGACCCTGACGGGAATCATAACGTGCTTTGTAAATACCCGTTGCTGAGCACGGCCATTTTTGGAGCTTTTACAATCGGTTACTTATTGGTATTCTTGATATCGTGTTATAAAGTGGTGGAATTCGTAATTAACAAGAATCTTCAGTCGAGAATCAACATGTTGGCTTCAACGGTTATGATAACGTTGCCGTTGCAAGTACTATGCATTGCAATGTCGCCGTTTTGGTCACCGGGAAGCATGGTGTCCGGTGGCTTGGTGCTAGCTGCTTTCATTTGCGTTGCGTGTTGCATAATCGTCGGCCAGATGGTTTTGATCATTAAGCCCATTACTGAGGCGCTTGCGGTCGTGGATGGCAGCGTTGCCAGTAAGCGGCCAAGGTTGGCAGCAGAAGCTCGTTAAGAATTAATGACTCTCGGAGGAGGCTTTTATTGGGAACCTTAATTTGCTGGATATATCTATATACTGTACTATATATGAGCCTGAATTACCTGAGTGTTGGAGCCCAAACTCTGAAAGCCAGACGATACCAATTAAGTAACAATATTCAGTAGTACTATTTTTTCGTGCATGCTTTTTCTTCCAATTTACCAAACTGTAGTGATATTATTTGTAGGTTCTTTTCGACCCACTTTGTAGTATACTATTTTTTATTTTATTTTTTTCTGAAAACATTGCTAGTATTATACGTCCGGAAAAGAAAAAAAAACATGGTTGCAGGTTCTTAAATTAATGAAATTTAACCAACTATATATGCAGGGCCAAAGGTAAATATGTATGTATGAAGTTTTTGCTTATGTTAGAAACGTTTATCAACTAGGACTGAAATTTTACTATTTTGGAGTGTGTTATTATTATTTTTTTTTTTTTTGGGGAGGGGGTGCTTTTGCATGTACTAGCAAAAATATTTGCTATTTTTACTGAACTTATTGTTCAATGTTTGTGTAACTGTGTTGTTTCAACATCTTCAGTCAGCTTCTAAAGTCTCTCGTCACATTACATTATATATCCTACCATATGATCATAAATCCATAATAAGAACCAACGAATCTTAAGGACAATGAGTCAGGAAATGACTTAAGAGACGTAACTCCCTATTTCTGAGATATCGAAGCCCTTTCAAGCCGCAACAAGAAGTAATATAACGACTTGCCTATGGGTAGGAGCAAGCTACGTGAAGTCTAATGTTACTGCTAAATACTTTAACCTAGACCGACACAGTGCCTAAGGTTCATGACTTGTACACATAGAAATTGTCTTTGGCTTTTGTCCCCCCTCCCATGTCAAGACTTGATAAGAAGACCTTTTGCTAAATGGTGCCTGTTTTGTAGGCTTGGTAAAAAGGGCCCCCGCTTCTTTATATTTCCAGAATTAGAGCTCGACCGCAATTTCTTATTTTTTTAGGGAATGGGGATCAAGCTCGCTGTCAACTGCCAATTACCGACCCCGATCTCTTTCATTTGTTTTGTCAACTGCCTATCCCCTGTGACTCAAACTAAAGCAGAGCACCCTATTACGGAAATGGTGGGTTAGGTTAATCCATCCAGCCTGAGACGCATTGCATTCATTGACCGTAAGAATTCCGACTTTTCAATAGAGCGGAAGCGAACTGATCAATGAGAAAGAGATCCTACTCACTACTAACGAATACACCACAAGATAGAACTGCACCCGTCGTTCAAGCGTGGAAAAGAAAAAGTCAGTTGACTTTCACAAGCCCCCAGAAGATATAGCATCGTATAACTAAGAGGGAACATGTCACATTATAGGTGTCCTTTGATCACCACGATGAGGCTGGTCCCTCTTTTAGTAGACTCGGTTATGAATAATCACAAGGAAATGAATGTCGGGCTGTTTCGTTCATTGCTAACCCCAAGAAGATTCATAATGCTTATTGTGAGAATTTGGAAGAAAGGTATGGAATAATTTGGCTAAATTATAATTTTGGTCCTCTAACTAGACACTTTTTTTATTTTGGTCCTCGTTTTTCTCCGGCGACAATTTTAGTCCTGTAAGTGGTCTTTTTTTTGCAAAAATAGTCCTGAATGCCGGAAAGACCACTTACAGGACTAAAATTGGTCTTTTCCGGCGACAATTTTAGTCCTGTAAGTGGTCTTTCCGGCGGCACTTTTAGTCCTGTAAGTGGTCATTCCGGCGTTCAGGACTATTTTTACAAAAAAAAGACCACTAACAGGACTAAAATTGTTGCCGGAAAAAAATCAGGACCAAAATTGAAAAACGTGTCTAGTTAGAGGACCAAAATTGTAATTTAGCCGAATAATTTTATTAATTTCTGAATGAATTACAAAGGAAGGCAGACTGAAAATAAATAGCTACTAAAAGAGAATCCCCTTCTATTACAACTCCTTGATTTTAGGGATCTCCATTAAAACAAAACAAAATGACTTAATGGCAGAATCACAATTAATGACAGAATCACACTCAATGACAGAATCACATATTTCTGTCATTGTTACACATTTTATTAATAACAGAAAACCCTACATAGATAAAAAAATAATATTATAAAGACAGAAACACCCTTATTTCTCACACCCCCCGTCAAGTTGAGCATAGATGTTGACCATGCCCAACTTGCTTGTGAAGTCTTCAAAGTTCTGTTTCATTAAGGCCTTTGTGAGTCCATCTGCACTCTTTGAGTGATGGCATAAAGAGGTACATATGATTCCTCCTTCCAGCTTTTCTTTGATGAAGTGCTATCTACTTCACCATGTTTGGTCCCTGTCATGTTGGGCCAGGATCATTGGCAATGGAAATTGCCGACTTGTTATCACGTAACAACTTTAGGGGCAATTCGGATTCGATTTAGGTCTTCCAATACCCTCTTTATCCATAGTCCTCACGGATCCCCAGTGCCATTGCCCTAAACTCAACTTATCTTTGTACTTCTAGCCACAACAGTCGCTTTTTCTTGCTTCTTCAGTCACCATATTCCCTGCACAAAGGTGCAATATCCTCGTTGTTGCTCTCTGTCTTTGGACCCACCTCAATCAGATCTGTAGAATATCTCAATGTTCTTTTTTGCGCTTTTCTTGAACAAAGAAGCCAACCCCTACAAATCCCTTTGAGGTATCTCGTAATCCTCATTCTTGCTTGATAGTGAGTTTGCCTCATGAGTGCATGAACTGGCTGACAACTCCCACATCATATGAGATATATGGCCTTGTGTGTGCCAAGTAAATTAGCTTCCCAACTAGCCTATGATATTGTTCTTTATCCACATTTTCTTCAGTTTCAAAGTTTGTCAATTTCAGATTAAACTCCATGGGTGTACTGGCAGGTTTGTAGCCCATCATACCTGTCTTCTTCAAGAGATCCAGTATATATTTCCTCTGGGACACCACCATGTCCTTCTCTGATCTTGCTACTTCCATCCTTAGGAAATACTTCAAATTTCCAACGTCCTTAATCTTAAATTCTCCCCTTAGTTGATTCTTCACCAGCTGAATCCCAGACACATCATCCCCTGTCAAGATGATGTCATCCACATATACCACTAACACAACCATCTTCCCATCTGAAGCTCTTTTCACAATCAGTGTGTGGTCGAAATGACCCTGTTTGAACCCAATCTTCAGGAGGAACTGTCTAAATCTGTCAAACCAAGCCCGGGGGCTTTGCTTAAGTCCATATAGTGACTTTTTCAACCTGCATACTCTCCTTGAGTCTGTATGATTCAGTCCTGGGGGTAGATTCATATATACTTCCTCCTTTAGGTTACCATGGAGGAAAGCATTCTTCACATCCAGTTGGTAAAGTGGCCATTCCAGGTTGATTGCTACAGAGAAAACAATTCTGACTGTGTTGAGCTTGGCCACTGGTGAGAAAGTCTCAGAATAGTCAATTCCATAAGTTTGACTATAGCCTTTAGCCACTAGCCTTGCCTTATACCTCTCCACTTCTCCATTTGACCTGTATTTGATGGTGAACACCCACCTGCAACCTACTGGTTTCTTCCCACGTGGAAGATCTACAACTTCCCAAGTGTCATTCTTCTCCAGAGCTTTGATTTCCTCCTGGAATGCTGCCCTCCATTCAGGCATAGCTAGAGCATCCTGAATATTTTTAGGAATGGTGTGTTTGGAGACACTCGCTAGAAAGGCCTTATGAGAGGGAGACACATTTATGTAGGATAGGTTGTTTTGAATTAGGTATCTGGGGTGTTTAGTGCACTCTCTGATAGGCTTTCTGATTGTTATGGGAACATCAAGGAGGAGTTCCTCGATTTTGCTTTTGATAGGAGTGGATGTTTGGATAGGGTCAGTGGATGTTTGGATAGGGTCAGTATGAGGATTAATGGATGTTTGTTTAGAGGAGCTGAGTTGTTTGGAGGGACTTCTGGATTCACCCCTACTGGTTGTTTGTTCGGGTGAATTTGGTTCAGGATCTTGTAACACTTGTGTGCCAATGCCTTTATTCACATTAGAATTAGGATATCTTCTGAAGTAGGTTTTTCCCTGGAAATCAAGTACAACATTAGGAGTCCTGGGGTTTGACTCCCCAGAATCATCTTCATCATCATGCCCAAGTGTTAAGTCATTAAATGGTGGCATGCTGATTACATCAGTCCCATCACTATTGTACTGATAATCAATGGCATCTTCTACTGTGAGGATAATCTCCCCCTGAAGATGATACTAATTAAAGTACATCAGATTCTCAAAAAAGGTCACATCCAGAGTTTCAATTATTTTCCTTTTATTAGTGTCAAAGCATCTATACCCCTTCCTATTTGTAGAATATCCCACAAAAACACACTTATCAGATCTTAGGTCAAGTTTGCCCTGGTTGTATGTTTGTGTGAAGGCCACACATCCAAACACTTTAAGGGGCAGATCTTGAACCAGTATGGTGTTTGGAAAAAAGGTTTTGAGTTCATCAATGGGTTTTTTAAAACTCAGTACTTTAGAGGGAAGCCTATTGATTAGATATACTCCAGTCAATAAAGCTTCACCCTATAGGTATTTAGGACTTTTAGAGGCCAGCATATGGGATCGCACCACCTCAAGTAAGTGTCTGTTCTTCCTTTCAGCCACACCATTTTGTTGTGGTGTGTTGACACATGAGTTTTGGTGGCAGATTCCATGAGCTGTGAAAAGATCTTGCAAAATGTATTTATAGTATTCAGATCCATTATCTGTCCTTAAAATTTCAATTTTGACATGGAATTGAGTACTTACCATGTTGTAAAACTGAATAAATGCACTTTTAACCTCTGACATATCCTTTAGTAGGTATACCCAAGTTAAACGTGTGTGGCCATCTATAAAAGACACAAACCATCTCTTTCCATTCACAGTTTTATGTCTTGAAGGACCCCAAACATCACTGTGAATGAGAGTGAATGGTTTGGTGGGTTTATAGGGTTGTGGAACATAAGTGTTTTGTTTGTGTTTAGATAATTCACACACTTCGCATTGAAAATCTGACAACTTTTTATTAACAAAGAGTTTAGGGAACAACTTCTGCAAATACCCAAAACTGGGGTGACCTAACCTAGCATGCCAAATCATGATTCTAGGGTCAGCCTCAATTCTAACCAAATCTTTTTCTTCCAATATGTAGAGGTCATCTTGCACCTTAGCATTGCCAATCTCCTTCCTCAAATTCACCTCCAGAAACTTACAATCAGCGGAGAAGAATATTAAGTTACAGTTGGTCTCAGAGACCAACTTACGGACCGATATAAGGTTACAAGACAACATAGGTACATGTAGAACTCCATGGAGGGTAAGAGAGGGTGAGATAATGATGGATCCTTTGCCGCCTATTGTTTGCATAGGACCCGTCGACTATCTTCACTTTCTCTGATTCCCTTCACATGTGAGATAGGACTGAAATTTTTCGAACAATAGGTCATATGGTTTGTTGCACCGAATAAATGATCCAAAGATGCTCCGGACCTAGGATTTCTAGCGAGAAAAGGCAAAGGTGTTACCAGAGTCCAAGGTTGAATTTAGGGTGTTTGTGTTCTTTGGTGATGAGTTGGGTAATATGCTCCAAACCGCTCCTTGGTGAATGGCAGTGATCCAGAAGTTTCATGATATGGTTCTAAAGACACCTGGTTTGCCTTACTTGTTTCTCCACCAGCTGCACCACCATGCCCTCTTGGCTTCCAGTTTGGGGATTTCCCATGAATTCCCCAACAAGTGTCCCAATTGTGGCCCTGCTTTTTGCAATGATCACACTATGGTTTTAGCTTCCTGTTCCTGTTGTCACCTCTTGTGGCAGATCCTCCGGATCCAGTGTCTCCATAGTTTTGATTAGATGAACCACTATGTAGCTCACTGGCCATGGCAGCTCTAAGATACATTCTTGATCTAGAGTTTTAAGGGGACCCTAGCTTTGATACCATGTGAGAATTTGGAAGAAAGGTATGGAATAATTTTATTAATTTCTGAATGGATTACAAAGGAAGGCAGACTGAAGATAAATAGCTCCTAAAAGAGAATCCCCTTCTATTACAACTCCTTGATTTTATGGATCTCCATTAAAACAAAATAAAATGACTTAATGGCAGATCACAATTAATGACAGAATCACACTCAATGACAGAATCACATCTTTCTGTCATTGTTACACATTTTATTAATAACAGAAAACCCTACATAGATAAAAAAAATTATAAAGACAGAAACACCCTTATTTCTCACACTTATACTTTCTCTTTCGTCAAGCCCTGAGCTTGTGGTCTTCTTATGGGTGTGGGTTCAATTGGATGAATCTGTCAAGTCAGGGAAAACATACGTAGCAGGAAGGATGGTGCATCGCCTATTTATCGTTCTCACTCGGGAGCGAAAACAAAGACGCCTGCAACATATTGTACTAAACCTTCAACCATGCATTCATCCTTTGTAAAAACGAAACCACTGCATTGTGCTCGAAGAGTTGAGCGGCCGTTGCCCAACGACCTATATAACACTTTTCACTACTCCCACTGAGGCTAGGAAGTAAGCCCCACAACCCACGGTAAGACAGAATTAGAAAAAGAACATAAAGTGCTCGACCGGAACAACGATGAACAAAGACCGTAATTACAATAGTTAACTACTTCTCCCCTTCTCCGTATTTAAAGCTTTAAGCCAGAACAGTATGGCGGCTGGAAAGAAAGACATCATCTTCTCGTAAATGGTGTCAGTGAGAGCAAGGATCCCATCCCAATCATAACAAAAAAACAAAAAAAAACCACTTTCTTACAATTACGAGGTTCATTAGCATATGAAATCCAATCTTGGAAATACAACATCCTACTTTGTATTACTACTCAAGGTTTCGATAGACAATCAAGAAATTTCTACTGGTGCGGGTGCTAGCGCCCTATAGAGTAAAGATTTTTACAATCAATAAAACAGAAAGAAAGACAAACAAACATATGCATTTCGTACAGATCGAGACATGTAGCTTTATTATTCTTATTTTTATCTCTATGCTATCCGTCGACCACCGTGAAATCCCTAGGTTTAGTGAGGTCTCCAGAAGCCTTGCTGGGATCTCCGGATCGAATAATTGATTTACATTACAAGAAGCTCTCAGGGTGTCTTGTCTTCTTGGATTTAATTTTACTTATAAAAAGCTTTGACCTACTCCTTGAGTAGAGATGTACGCTTTATACAAGTAGTGACTCTTTAGTTACTTTGGTATAGGTTTATGGATGGATTCAATCAATAAAAGTCCAAAACACTCAATATCAACATGTCGTGGTCGGTTAGGCTTGGCTTATTTTGTTAGGGAAAAAAAAAGTAGTGTCGGGTATTCATTGATTAGTACACCTCCGGTGCTGGTAAGGCTAGCACCGTGGTAATCCGTCTTCGGTTTGCCGACCGATAAGATCTTTGAGACCATCCAGCTGGGTTGGTTTGGCTATTCTTTTCTACTGAAAATGAGTTAGTATGTATGCGACTATGCGCGAGTCACCTGCTTCTAGGCTTCGCTGGGCGACACGGCATTTTTGTTCAAAATAGACCAGTTGTACTTGTGATGGTTCCCAACGATCCAATATGATTACTTAGGTCTATGTTGCCACGATATTGCTCTTTGGAAGTGGGCGTTAGAAGTTCGGCCCGGATATTTGGTGCTGTACGGGAGAGACCGACCTTTCTATCATGGCCCCATTGATTTGATTTCAATTCACGCACTAATAAGTCACATACATGATCTTAGACAGGTAGTGTGCCGTCCCTTCTCGGGAACATCTTCCTCAAAATGATGATGATAATAATAAGCAAGGATCTTAAACTGTTGGAAGTTGGGGCTATTTTAGACCTTTTACTATTTCCTGTTATTATTATTATTATTATTGTGAGCCGTCTTATAAGGCATGTTTATGTTTATTAAGGTAGGGTTTCTAGAAAGAATAAAAAGGCTGCGGGCTTTTTTACTTGGTGGATAAGTTTCCTAGGCTTTAGGAGAATTAGGGCTTCCTATGATTGTATTAATAAGTGGCTGCTGCCGTTAATGAAAATAAGAATAACAGTTTTCTGTGTTTACTCTTTTACAACATGGTATCAAAGATAGGTTCCATAAAACACTAGTTATTAAAAAAACCATTTTCCGAGATGAACTACCGAGCAGCGTTCACCGGAGAGCTGACCAAAGACCGGCACTTCGCTACCACAGATCCGGAGCAAATCTTGGGGAGAAGATGGAAACACACCAATTCCTCTTCTAACCTACTGGTATCACGTGTGAAATGGCAAGAACTACTTGGAATGGTCCCGCACCGTCAAACTAGTGGTTGATGGCGGAGAGGAAAGTTAGGGTTCTTGACCGGAGCAAGCAAGGAACCCGAGAAGAAATGACCCAAGACTTACAACCTGGAAGTCCGAAAACTCTATGGTCAAGGCATGGTGATAAATTCCATGGAGCCACCCATTTCAGCACCACATATGTTCCTATCCACCGCTAAGGACATGTGGGATCTTTGTAAAGAGATGTACTCGACTTGGAGAACTCTTCACGATCTATGACCTAAAGACAAGACTTTGAAACCTAAAGCAGAATCCAGGGCGCCACCACTTACTACAATGATATTGTAACCTTTTGGCGAGAATTGGACATCTGTTATGATGACACTTGGACGCCGCCGGTGGTGATACAAAATTCCAAAAAAGGAGGAGAATGAAAGAGTTTATTCCTTTTGACAGGCCTTAATCAAGTGTTGGATGAAGTAAGGGAGGATCCTTGGGAGAACGCCTTTGCCCTCTCTCAGAGAAACCTTCTGAGAAGTCAGAAGAGAGGAATCGAGGAGAAAGGTGATGTACAAGTCTGGTCAAACAGAGATATAGAGAGCTCTGCATTAGCCGCCAAAGGGGAACAGATGACAAAAGGAGGGTTTGAAAAGAAATTGAATTGTGAACATTGCAAAAAGATTGGTCACACAAAGGATACTTGCTGGGAGATCCATGGGAGGCCGAATGGGAGGAATAAGGGCACTGGTTTTCAGAATCAGGAACAAGCAAGGGCCAACCAAGTTTCTTCAGATCTGGTGCACTCATCTCCATCAGGATCTATTCCACTCTCTCAGGAACAATTATAGAAACTTAGTAAGATGTTGGCTACACAACTTTCCTTAAATCCTAAACCAAACTGTTCCTTGGCTGAATCAGGTATTTTTTTCTCACTCTGCCTATGTAGGAGACAGTCACCAAATACAGTGGATAGTTGACTCGGGAGCAACTGACCACATGACTGGCTCCTCTGACCTTTTTAAAAACTACATTCCCTGTGCAGGAAATCAAAAAGTTAGACTTGCAGATGGATCTCTCTCAGCTATTGCTGGGAAAGGATCCATCCAAATCTAATCCTCAATGATGTCCTTCATGTTCCAAACCTGACATGCAATCTTTTATCTATATGTAAATTAACTTCTGAACAGAGCTGTATTGGGTGTGTGTTTCAGGAGGCAATCTTGGGGAAGATGATTGGCAGGTCTAAACTCATTGGGGGGGCATTATATACTGAATCAGGAGGCTCTCTCAGATTAGGGCTCTCTACTGAAGGAGTGTTATCTCACAGATTCCTTAGTTAATCAGAATAAGAGTGAAAATAAAGTTATTGTAATGCATAGAAGGCTAGGTCACCCCAGTTTTTCTTATATGCAAAAACTATTTCCTGAACTTTTTTTGAATAATAAAAGTACATCTTTTCATTGTGATGTTTGTATTCTTGCAAAACAGAGTACGAGTGTGTAACATACTCACCCTTATGTCCCGTCAAACCCTTTCACCATGGTCCACAGTGATGTATGGGGGCCATCTAGGGTTACCACATTAAATGGGAAAAGGTGGTTCATCACTCTAATTGACGATCACACAAGACTAACATGGGTTTACCTCATGAAAGATAAATCTGAAGTAGAAACTGTTTTCAAACAATTTTATGAAATGGTAAAAACACAGTTTCACACTCAAATCCAAATTTTAAGAAGTGACAATGGCACAGAGTATTTTAACCAATACTTAGGTGGGTATCTCATTGAGAAAGGAGTTGTGCACCAAAGTTCTTGTGTAAAAACCCCACAACAAAATAGGGTAGCAGAACGCAAGAATAGACACCTTCTTGAAGTGGCTAGATGTTTGTTACTCTCCTCAAAATGCCCTAAAACATTCTGGGGAGAGGCAGTACTGAAAGCTACACATTTAATCAATAGGGTACCTTCCAAGGTTCTTGGGTATAAGATACCCCTAATTGTGTTTCAAACATGTTTTCCAAAAAAACAGGTTGGTTAACAATCTGCCATTAAAAGTTTTTGGGTGCATTGCATATACACATATGTATAATCAAGGGAAATTGGATCCTAGATCAAAGAAGTGTTGTTTCATTGGGTATTCACCAACCCAGAAAGGTTACAAGTGTTTTGATTATGAAACAAAACGGTTCGTAGTCACTATGGATGTGACCTTCCTTGAAAACACCATGTACTTCGATCCTGGTCAATTTCAGGGGGAGTCCTATACTAGAAGTGAAAGTGAAAATGAGAGGTTAACCTATGATTTTTTAAACCTAGATCTTAGGGTTAATAGTGACTATGACTCTGATAATAAAGGAATCTGTGATGATGAAGGCCAAGGTGGGACATGCAACAATAACCAGGTTCATGTGCCTACAACTGGTAAAACTCTTCAGTTTCATGAGAAAACCTATGTGAGGAAGTATCCTAAGAAGGTAGCTAAGCCACCTAGTGAGCCTGGACCTGAACATGAGTCAACCCATGAGGTGGTTCCTGAACCAACCAACCAGATTAGCACTGATAACAGTACAGAGTCTGAAACCTTTGCACCTGATTCACCTAATTCTGAGAGTTCAGAATCTGACTCTCAAGTTTCTGACAGCCCTAAACCCAAACAAACAAAAAACCTCATAACAGACCAAGAACGTTTACTCCTTGATGTCCCCATTGCCATCAGAAAACAACCGAGACAATGTACCCAACACCCCATCTCAAAATACCTATCACATGCCAAATTGTCACCCTCCTATAAAGCTTTCACATCAGCTCTATCATCCACTACCATACCTAAAGACATACAAGAAGCTCTTAGGGTTCCTGAGTGGAGAGAAGCATTCTTAAAAGAGATGAGAGCATTGAAGAAGAATGGGACTTGGGAGGTGGTGGCCTTGCCAAGGGGGAGGAAAACAGTAGGGTGTAAATGGGTGTTTGTGGTTAAGTATAATTCTGATGGGAGTGTTCAGAGACACAAGGCTAGGTTGGTAGCTAAGGGTTTTTCACAAACCTATGGTCTGGATTATTCAGAGACTTTTCCCCCTATAGCTAAGTTGAATACTATCACGGTGTTACTGTCTGTGGCTGTTAATCTCAATGTTCTAAAACTCGCTAGGCGAAGTCGGTACGCCATAAGGGCGCCTAGGGCCTGGGGCGCCTAGGCGATTTTAGGGTTTTAGGGTTTTAAGGGGGGTTTTAGGGTTTTTACGGGGGTTTAGGGTTTTAAGGGGGGTTTTAGGGTTTTTACTGGGGTTTTAGGGTTTTTACGAGAGGGGTTTAGGGTTTTAAGGGGGGTTTTAGGGTTTTATGCATCTTTCTTGTCTAAACACTTAGGAAAACTTGATGTTCGCCCAGATGGAACCCTAATAGCCTAGAAGGGCCTTAGAGCGCCTAGAAGGTCCTAGGAGCGCCTAGGAGGGCCTAGGAGCGCCCAGAAGGGCCTAAGAGCGCCTAGAAGGGTCCAAGAGCCCCCAGAAAATCGCCCAGCACACTTGAGCGCCCAGATAAATTGCCTAGAGCCAAGTCGAGGACGAACTGGGGTCGTCCAGGGCCTAGGCGATCGCCCAGGGCGATTTTTAGAACACTGGTTAATCTGGATTGGCCCCTCACTCAATTGGATGTAAAAAATGCTTTCCTTAATGGGGAATTAAAGGAAGAAATTTACATGGATCCTCCACCGGGGTTCACAGATCGGTTTGGAGGGGGAGTGTGCAGGCTGAAGAGGTCGTTGTATGGGCTAAAACAAAGCCCTAGGGCATGGTTTGAGAGGTTTATGAAGTTTGTGAAGAGTTTGGGCTTCACCCAGGGAAGATCAGATCATACCCTGTTCACAAAGAGTTCTGGTGAAGGGAGAGTAACTGTCTTGATTGTGTATGTTGATGACATCATTTTGACTGGAAATGATGTGAAGGAAGCAACTCAGGGAAAGCAACAACTGGCCTTAGAGTTTGAGATCAAAGATCTTGGCCCTTTGAGGCATTTTCTTGAAATGGAGGTAGCTAGATCATCTGATGGACTGGTTTTGACACAAAGAAAGTACACCTTGGACCTACTTAAAGAAGTAGGCCTAGAAGGGTGTAGACCTGCAGGCACTCCAATGGAGTGCAACCTGAAGCTGGGAAGTGCAAAGGGTGAACCAGTAGATATGGTGATGTATCAGAAGTTGGTGGGAAAGCTGATTTATTTGGCTCATACTAAGCCTGAAGTAGCCTATGCTGTGAGCTCTGTGAGCCAATTTATGCATTCCCCAAATGAAATACATTTGGAGGCAGTTAGGAGGATGCTCAGGTACTTGAAATCCATGTTGGAAAATCTTGTTCATAAACGAAATAAAATACAACTAAAACGAAATACAAGAAAATTCGAATTACAATTGCAAAGAAAACGGAAAAGGATATATGATCCGAGCCCTGTGTTGCACACAGTTTCCTTAAGACTAATTCGTCCCCTCACCTTCGTGTGCCGTGAGCTTCAAATGAACGTTAATCTCCCAAGATAGAACGGATAGCAATGACAGAAGCACAACACCTTCAATCGCTTAAGAACCTTGTAGTTTGAACTCGGTTTTCATAAGTAAAAGAGAAGCGAGAATCTTTGTGTGTTCTGTATGAAGAAGCGATCAAGAAGTCTGTTTATATAGGCTTTATTCATGAGAGGATGTCAAAAAAGCAGATGGAATTCGAAGTGGAACGACCTCGACATCATTATTTGAAAATGAATGTCATCAAAGCTCGAATTGGAACAAACACAATGATCGATCGTTGTCGGCAGCGGATGGAAGGTCTCTGAATTAATTATCAGATTATCTCAAAAAATAAATGTTCAGGTTGCAAAACCGAACCTTCACTGGAAGCCTTTGAATCGAGTTGCATTCGTGTCCGCAGGATGCGCGCTCACACACAAGTTCAAGCTGAAATCCGGATGGATTTGCACCCCCCCTGCGCCCGCGTAGAGAATGGTGTATAAAGTTGGTAAATTCTTACCACTACACTAAAGCAACATCATATATATATTGGCTCTTTTCCTTCCTTCCTTCCAATGTGGGAGAAATTGGTTTCCCCATTTGCCTTTTTATTACTAACACTTTCCATTCACCACTTAGGCCCAATATGACATATCATTTAAAATATTCCATTTTAACCATCATTTTCCAACAATCCCCACATGAATGGAATAGTGTTTAAACCACAGCAAAGGCTCTAAGAATGAAATTGAGAGTTCGGCGGTAGATCAATGCATAGGATAGGTAGGTGTGACCCTTTGAACCTTCCTTGATTAAATATGTTTACTTTCTTGGTGACTAGTAGGCGCGATGTCCTTGAACTATTCTGCGTTGATGTAAATGATGACATATCAACCACACTTTGCATCTACCTATCAACATAGGTTCTTGCGGTTATGTCCATTTTGGCCGTGGACATCTGCTGGTTCAAGAAGAGTTTCTAAGAATTGCGCCCTCACAATTCCCTTTGAAGCGGCCCTCTTCTCTCTTACATAGGTGATTCTCAGTAATTGAGAATATTCTCAAAATATTCTTCTTACACAAATCATTAAAAGCTCTTCTCCGTGAGCTTATCCTCGTTCAATCTCACTGCTTCTTCATCTTAGGAATGAGCTTGAGGTTACCCCCCACGGTGACTTTACTTCGGCAATTAGGTTTTCCCATTGAACCAAGATCTTGGGATCTCCAATCTACAAGGTTGGGTTTTCCTTCATAAAAGTTTTATTCCATGGGCTTTAGTCCCATTCCTCTTGATGATTTAGCAACTAGCTCTCTATTTAACCCTTTGGTTAGCGGATCCATGAAGATTATCCTCCTGACTTAACATAGTCTAGGTAATCGTACCAGATTGAGAGTAGTTGTCTAATGGAATTATGTCTTCGGCGTATGTGCCTAGACTTACCATTATACATTATATTATGTGCTCTTCCAATCGCCGATTGGTGGGCACGATGAATACATATTCCTGGCAGCTTCTTCACCGTTGAGGAATATCCTCTGTGAATTGATGCAACCATTCTCGCCTCTTCCCACATTTATCCAATGCCACAAACTCGATTCCATTGTGGATCCGGTTATCACGGTTTGTTTGGAAGATTTCCAAGACACGGCTCCACCGCTTAACGTGAATACAAAGCCACTTGTGGATTTTGAATCCTTTGAATCAAATCCAATTTGCATCAAGATATCCTTCTATAACAATTGGTTCTCTTGTATAGTGAAGGCCATACTTACGAGTATATCTTAAGTATCTCAAGAACCTCACTATAGCTTTCCAATGTTCATGACTCGGATTACTAGTATATCTACTTAGCTTGCCAACAAACGTAAGCGATATCCGGTCTAGTACAACTCATTAAGTACATTAGACTTCCAATGATCCTTATACTCTAATTGAGATACACCTCACCTTTATTTTTGAACAAAGGTTGACTTTGATCTATTGGAGTTCTAGCTTCATTTGAGTCATCTTTATTGAATTTTTCCAAGATTTTATCAATATAATTAGATTGACTTAAAATGAGACCATTAGAATTTCTTGTAATTCTAATTCCCAATATCATCTCTGCTAAACCCATATCTTTCATTTCAAATCTAGCGTTTAACATATCTTTGGTAGATTTGATCATCTTATCATTATTACCAACTATCAAAGATGTCATCCACATAAAGACATAAGATGACATAGCCATCTTTTGTTTCTTTCATGTAAATACATTTATCACATTCATTGGTTTTGAACCCTTTTTCAAGCATAACATGATCAAACTTTTGATGCCATTGTTTTGGTGCTTGTTTTAATCCATATAATGACTTAACCAATTTACACACTTTCTTATCTTGTCCTGGACTAGAAAAACCCTCAGGTTGTTCCATGTAAATTTCTTCTTCTAAATCTCCATTTAAGAAAGCGGTTTTCACATCCATTTGATGTACTTCTAAATTACGCAAAGCGGCTATAGCAAGTACCATATGGAAGTTATTCTCGTCACTGGAGAATATGTGTCAAAATAATCAAGACCTTATTTTTGACTATAACCTTTTATTACTAGTCTGGCCTTATATTTATCAATAGATCCATCAGGTTTCATTTTCCTCTTAAAGATCCATTTTGATCCTAGTGGCTTACATCCTGGAGGTAGATCAACTAACTCCCAAGTATGATTTTGCAATATAGAGTCTATTTCACTATTTATTGCTTCTTTCCACATTGGACCTTCAGAAGAAGTTGTCGCTTCTTTAAAGCTTTGAGGATCTGTCTCTATCATATAAGTGATAAAATCTTCACCAAAAGATTTTTCAGTCCTCGACCTCTTGCTTCTTCTTGGCTCAACCTCAGTTGGCTCTTCTTCATTTACTTGTTCAGAAGGGTGATCCTGAACATGAACACGCTTTAATGAACTAGGTTCATTTGTTTTAGCCGAAATACATTCTCAAAGAATGATGCATTTCTCGATTCCATTATCGTATTTTTATGTATTTCGAGATTATCGACTTATAGACAAGAAATCGATAAGCACTCTTTTGTGTGTGCATATCCAATGAATATACAATCAACAGCTTTTGATCCTATCTTTACTACTTTGGGTGTAGTATGCGAGCACCTTTGCAAGGCACCCCACACTTTCAAGTATTTGTAAGAAGGTGGTTTACCTTTCCACGATTCATAAGGAGTTTTATCTTGTTTCTTTTGGGTATCTTATTTAAAAGATAATTGCTAGAAAGGATAGCTTCCCCACAAGTTTTGTGATACTCTGAACTCAACAACATTGAATTCATCATTTCTTTCAATGTTCGATTTTTCCTTTCGACAACTCCGTTCGATTGTGGTGACCATGGCGCGGTTATTTCATGAATAATCCCATGTTCGGCACAAAAATCACTAGTGGTGCCAAATATTCACCACCTCTATCGCTTCGAGTATTTTGATCTTTTTCCATGTTGATTCTCAACTTCTTTTACGAATAGAATAAATTTATCTATCGCTTCATATTTTCCTTTTAACAAGTATACATAGCAATATTTAGTGCAGTCATCGATAAAGGTAATAAAATAATTATTTCCGCCTCTCGATTGCACAATTTTAAGATCACACACGTCACTATGTATTAGTTCGAGTGGTTGCGTATTTCTTTCAACATTTTGAAAGGACGCTCTTGTTAATTTCGCTTCAACACAAGTTTCACACTTATGTTCTTTATCAATTTCGAATTTGGGGATATATTTTAGACTTATTAATCTACGTAGGGAATCGTAATTAACATGTCCTAGTCTACCATGCCATAAGGAAGGTGACTCAACCAAGTAAGCAGAACCAGCAATATTATTATTGATATTGTTTGGCCTAACGACCATTACATTCGACTTGACCATGCCATTACATGCATACCCTTTACCGACATACATACCACTCTTAGTTAAAGTAAATTTGTCGGACTCTAAAACAAGACGGAAGCCATTCTTATTCAACGGCCTCAGGACACCGATTCTTACGCATATCCGGGACATATAGCACATTCTTGAGTTAGATGCTTGCCGAAGTCATCTTGAAATCACTTCTCCTTTTTATTATAACTGAAGTAACCGAGTTTCCATGAACAAAGTCTCATTACCTTGAACTGACTCGAACTTAGTAAACACTTCCCTGTCAGAGCATATGTGCCTTGTAGCTCCTATGTCTACCCACCATTCTCTTGGATTTGAATCCACCATGTTCACCTCTGACAGAATAGCACAAAGATCAATATCTTCCATGCCTTGAACAATATTTGCTTCAGAAACCTTCTTCTTTGGTAGCTTGCAATCAGCAGATTTGTGACCAATCTTGTCACAATTGAAACATTTCCCTTGGAACTTAGGTTTTTCAATGCCACCTTTCGGTCCCAATTTAGCTTTTGGTCCCGTTTTTGATTTCTTAACAAACTTGTTCTTTTTCAAGCTTTGGCCATGTTCTACCACGTTGGCCCTTGCAAGATTCTGAGAGTAATTTCCTCTTTTATCAGACTTCTTATTGTCATCTTCAATACGAAGCCTAACAACAAGATCTTCCATGCTCATTTCCTTTCGCTTATGCTTCAGGTAATTCTTGAAATCTTTCCACGCATTTGGTAATTTCTCAATAACACAAGCGACTTGGAAAGTTTCACTAAGCTCCATCTTTTCAACTTGAATCTCGTGAAGAATCAACTGAAATTCTTCCACTTGTTCCATGAGTGGTCTAGAGTCCACCATCTTATACTCCAAGAACACATAACGACAAATTTCTTTGTACCGCATCTTCGGTTCTATACTTTTTATCTAGTGCCTCCACAAATTCTTTTGCACTTTTTCTCACAATATACATCATACAATGAGTCAACTAAACAATTCATTATATAATGTCTACAAAGATAATCAGATTGTTTCCATTCATCCATGGCAAACAGAAAATCTTGATTCGGCTATCCTTCCGCTTCCGGTGTTGGTGGATCATCGGTTAGGAATTTAGCCATACGCAAAGTTGTGAGATAAAACATCATCTTTTGTTGCCATCTCTTAAAATTCAGCCCATTGAATTTTTCAGGCCTCTCATGATGATTCATAGGAGCAGCACCTCGATTTGGCACTTGTTGCACCATAGCCAAAGGCTGAGTCTGACCATCAGCACCATTCTGAGGCGTACTGGTTGTCATTTCTGAAATTTAACACAAAAGATTAAATTTCTTTTAAACAATTTATAGAACAATTTTTAATTGAACTATACTCAATTCAACAAAAGATTCGTTTGGAACTCGTTTTATTGAACCAATGTTCGTTTTAAACCCAAAACAGCTCGTTTTAGTTAGAAACAGCTCGTTTAATCAAAAACAGCTCGTTTAATAATAAAAGCGATTTCGTTTTAAACGATCACTTCGTTTTAAAAACATTTCGTTAAAAGCGACTCCTTATAGTCAAATCGGCTCGTTTTAAAACCCAGCCTGATTCAACCAAACAGCTCGTTTTTACACACCTCGATTCGCTTTCTTCAAGTACGGAAAACTGAATCCCAATACTGTTATGACCAGTTTATTAAAATCGAAACTGTTCAACACAAGAACCAGCTCGATTCAACACAGTTATTGAAACTGTTTGTTCTTAATTTCCTCTCGTTAATGAACAAGAAATATCAGACGAATTAGTCTTAAGATTGTTGGACAATCTTGTTCAAAAAACGAAATAAAATACAACTAAAACGAAATACAAGAAAATTCGAATTACAATTGCAAAGAAAACGGAAAAGGATATATGATCCGAGCCCTGTGTGTTGCACCACGCTTTCCTTAAGACTAATTCGTCCCTCACCTTCGTGTGCCGTGAGCTTCAATGGGGCGTTAATTTCCAGGATAGAACGGATAGCAATGACGGGGAAGCACAACACCTTCAATTGCTTAAGAACCTTGTAGTTTGAACTCTCGGTTTTCATAAGTAAAGAGAAGCGAGAATGTTGTGTGTTCGGTATGAAGAAGCGATCAAAAGTCTGTTTATATAGGCTTTATTACGTAGAGGATGTCAAAAAAGCAGATGGAATTCGAAGTGGAACGACCTCGGCATCATTATTTGAAATGAATGTCATCAAAGCTCGAGTGGAGCAGACCACGATGTCGGTGTCGTGATTATCTCGAAAAATAAATGTTCAGGTTGCAAAACCGAACCTTCACTGGAAGCCTTTGAATCGAGATGCATTCGTGTCCGCAGGATGCGTGCTCACACACAAGTTCAAGCTGAAATCTGGATGGATTTGCACCCCCCTGCGCCCGCGTAGAGAACGGTGTATAAAGTTGGTAAATTCTTACCACTACACTAAAGCAACATCATATATATATTGGCTATTTTCCTTCCTTCCTTCCAATGTGGGAGAAATTAGTTTCCCCAATTTTCCCTTTATTACTAACACTTTCCATTCACCACTTAGGCCCAATAGGCCCAATATGACATATCATTTAAAATATTCCATTTTAACCATCATTTTCCAACAATCCACACCGGGAAGGGGCTGCACTTTAAGAAAACAGACAGGAGAGATGTGTCGGTCTTCACAGATCTTGTTGAGGGTTCTTGAACAAAAGATGAGAGGTCCATGGCGGCTATTGTACTTGCATGTGTGAAACACAGTAACTTGGAGGAGCAAGCGCGAGGATGTGGTGTCTAAGTAGTCTTGAAGGCGAGTTTAGAGGCAGTGGCACAAGGAATTTGTGAGGGATCTGGTTAAAGAAAGTGATGGAAGATATTGGGGCGTGATGTAACTCTTCTGTCAAATCAGTATTGTGACAACAAGGCCGCAATCAACATTGCGAATGAGCACATGTGGGCGCATGACAGGACAAAGCATGTGGAGATTGATAGGCATTTTATAAAGGAAAAATTGGAGAGTGGTCGATTCTGCATTCCGTTCCTACCTACTGTCAAACAGTTTGCAGATGGTCCGACTAAAGCTGCAGGGAAGGCGATTTTGAAGGCTTTGTGAGCAAGTTGGGCTTGATCAACATCTTCACTCCAACTTGAGGGGGAGTGTTGGAAGTTGGGGCTATTTTAGACCTTTTACTATTTCATGTTATTATTATTATTATTGTGAGCCGTCTTATAAGGCATGTTTATGTATATTAAGGTAGGGTTTCTAGAAAGAATAAAAAGGCTGCGGACTTTTTTACTTGGTGGATAAGTTTCCTAGGTTTTAGGAGAATTAGGGCTTCCTATGATTGTATTAATAAGTGGCTGCTGCCGTTAATGAAAATAAGAATAACAGCTTTCTGTGTTTACTCTTTTACAACATAAACTTTGGCAATGATGTCCAGTTTGATGATTAGATTCTCCATCGACTTTCATGTGTCACCAAGTCATTGGTACCGAGAAAATGATAAAATAAACAACATAAATCCTTAAATAAACATATATATTGTACACTCTAGATTTTTCCGCAAAAAAATTTGTTATAATCAATGATAATGATTTTAATAATCATAAAATAATATGGAAAGCTTTTTTTTTTTTTGGTAGTGTCTATCATTCTTGTAACACTTGGCTATCCATGGAAGAAACCTTTATGAATTGGTGATGAAAGTGAGGGAAGAGAAAGTAGGAACAGTTTCACGATAAACGTTTATAATGAATTCTATACCACGGATCAAAGGATATTAGTCATAGAATAATAAGCTTTGATCGATCATGATAAAGATTAGAATGAATAAAAGTGTGTTAGGGGGTTGATTTTATGATAGGATTAATTGGACATGTCGGGAAAGATATGACACTAGGTGTTTGAGTTGCAACCTCAACCCCCAACAATTAGGCCAAACAACTTGCTTAAAGATTTATTCCTCTTTTAATAACTTTAATACAGCCATCATTATTAAAAACGACCCCCCAAACTAATGACACTTAAACAATTGATGCAGAGATTGTAAAACTGTAATCAATATTTTGTTTTTTTAATAAGTTAAATCTATAACCATGCATTTAGATGGATGTATCAAAATCATCTGCTCACATCATTACTATTTATAATGATAGTTATAGTAGTATCCATTGATCAAGATTACTCTTTCCATGGTTGATGTTTTAAAAATACCTTATTATATACATACACACATATATATATATGGAAGGTTCAGATAAGTATAGTTTTAGCAGAAGGAAAATGATTAACATAATTATAGTGACACAAACACAGGCAATATAAAATGTGGCACAGTAAATATCAAAACATATCTGAAAATGTTGGTGTCCATCCGTCCGTCCGTCCATACGAATAATTATTAGTCTGTGGACTGCAAATTGGTTTATGAAAAGTATAGAGCTCATACATCCGGTTCACATTTGTTTTGTTTTGTTTATGGGGAGGGTAGGAGGGTTATATCTTTATCTTTATGTTAGATACGTGTCAAATGAATGTTGGTAAAAGCATGTTTACATTTATCATTTAATATATATATATATTATATATGCTCATTGTTAGCCTAGCTGGGATCTAAGTTCAACACCACAGAAAGTACCTTTGAGTCTTTGACTGCCCTAATCCTAGGGTGGGTAATTCTTGCATATATGTGTTAACTCCATTTGACAAGTTCACACATAGTCACGTCTCAAAAATGTTGATACACTATCCACATATGCTAATTTATCAAATGAAGTTAACACACACAATCTACCTATACCTATACTATTAAAGGCCAAGGAGTGTTGCAAAATGGGTTTGGGATTGCCTGCCACGTCACCTTTTTTTGTGCCACATGGGAGTAGTATTTTTACCAATTTATTTTTATTTTTTTTTATTTTATTTTTCACATATACATCAACCTAAATATAAAAAGGAAACGGGAAGTTAAGGGGGATTGGCCATGTCGGTCTTTTTGGCTGAATGATGTGTATTAATCCACCCTGTATTATTAGGGATGAGATCATGCGTATACAATTTGTGTGTGCAAGTTCGATTATCTAAAGTGAAAGCAGCGTCGTTTTATGTGTGTTTGTTTTGGGTTTTGTTTTTTATTTTCCTTAAATTTTCTGAAAAATAAAACACGCTGAAACTACGTAGTTTTTCTTGAAACAGAAAAATCGGACAGGTGATCTCAACCCGTATTATTAACATTTTATTATTACATTTTTTTTTTTGATTCATGTGTGTATATTTTTTTTAGGTTCATGGCCACGTATGTATACCTATATCTACCTATAAACTCCAAGGGTTCGGCCACGTCGATAATTTTTTGTTGCAAACAACCACGTCGCCCTCTTCTCCATGGAAAATGGTATGTGTCTTCACACGCCAGTGTAGTCTTGACTTTCACATACATGTTGTAGTGTCATGGATTAAAATGATATTAAATTTATTGTGATGAGTCCTCATAAAATGAATGGTGTTGATTGTGTTGTATAGGATGTTGTGGTAAAAAAAGTAGTGGATGTATCACTGCTCCTTCTCCATAGTCGGATTTCAAATTAAAATCCAATCACATAAATTATTTGACAGACTGTAAAATTACTACTCACTCTCTTACACAGCAAATAATAAGTTACCTCATGCTTTTCTAATTATCCACTCATTTTGTCTCGGTTTCACTCTCATTAAACAACTATCTTATGTTCTCTGTCTCATGTTCCTCCTACTTTTTGTTCTATTTGTTTCTCCTCTTCACTACAGATCTGATTTGGCCCCCTCTTCTGCTTGATGATGAATCTTATGTCTTTACGAGGATGAAAAAACAAATTGATGTGGATTATGTCTTGCTTTGGCAACCTGGATGGCAAAGGTGAGTAAGAATTCATTTCTTTTCTCTTATTCTTGCAACCGGTAAGCCATGGTGATGCTCATTTTCTTCAAGTGAGAGATAAATCTGAGCCTCAAATTCATTATTCATTATTTTCAGCAGCCCTGATGTATAAGATCTCAAAATGGATCGAAAATTAATAGTTTTTTTGGTGGCATGTGTCTTTCCCCTAGCTATCAATAGAGTTAAAGGGGGCTCTACCCCTGAAAATGGAGGTTGGTTGATGAACCTTGAATTTTCGCTTGTGAAATGTATATTTTTTGCTGAAGAAAGTTGAAATTTTTACAGATTTGATATACTGATCCACTACGCTGAGGAAAATTTCCACTGTTGATCCTTTAATTTTTATGGAATGGCATATTGGATCGGAGGAATACGAAAATATAGGGGAGGAGGTGGTGGTGCGACGGGCCAGAAAGTGTGAGACGACTTAGGTTCTCACAGCAGCAGGTTACAATTTTTTATTACTTTTTTTAGTAAGTAATTGTGTATTATTTTATTACTATATCTTTTCCCGCTGATTGTTCTTCTTTTGTTACAGATATGTTGTAGATCGAGGTCTCAGGAAGAGATCATGCATTTCCTGTAAGTCTTTCTTACCCCTAGCTATCAAGACATATCATAGTTTCGTGTCATTCTACAAGAAATAACTCTTGCAGACTCTCTTAGATGCAAACACTGATATGGCTTGCCAAGATATCCTTTTTTGGTGATATGGCTGCCGTTTTTTCCCTATTATTTGTAAACCTGCTCTTTGTGTTGCTTATGTAACATGTTGTGTTGTTTGTTACAGGTCTGCAATATGATTAAAGTTGAAGGAATATCAACATAAGCTATTAAGCACACCTCACCTCAGTTCTGATGGCTATTTCCTAGGTTTGTTGATTTAGCACCATGTTTTTTATGCAGTCTTCTGAGGTAATTTTACCAAAAGTGTGTTAAATTCTTTTATTTTTAGCAGTCATCATTGTTGTTTACTGTTGTCTTTCTTTTATTCAGATTAAGTTATGTTTTATGTAGCTAAGGCCCTTAGGTCACTTTGTGTAGTTGTTAGCTGATAATCACCGGCAAAACGTGTCGAGTTATGAGACAGAACCACCATGACTGATTGTTGTTTGGGTAAATCTGTGCTTTACCTCTCCTTCGTTTTTTTCATGATGATGAAGTTGGAAATATTTTAAAGGCTCTCGATAAACTAATTCTCATATCAAAAGAATAAATATTGAATAAAAGAATAAGAATTGCATTGTTATTAGTAACGTGATATTCGGCCACCAGCTTTCCAGATTTTACTAATTATAAGTTGTTTTTTTTGTGTGGAATCATGCTGTTGGAGAATTGAATGTGGTTGATGGTGGCAATATGAGCCGGTAAGATTAAATACACTCTATGTACAGTTCTTTTGTTTCACCACACAATCTTATTATATCAAATACTTTTTTTTGCCTTTATTCTGACACATGAGTCATGATGGATTCTTTGCATTATTCTAATTTCTATCTACTGGTTTATGGCCTTTTGATTGTGTAGTTGTTCACATGAGATAGAACTACCCGTTTTACCTACACTAAAGCAACCCCTTTGTATTACCTCTACACTTACAAAAAGACATTATTTAATAGCTTTATATGTATTTACTCTGCTTAGCTTGTCATTATACATGTCTATGCTTTAACACGAATACTTGATATTGAACATTACTACAATATGTATGTCTTTGACTTAAAGAAGAAAAACACTCGAGATGCGCTTGCCATAACTCCTTCCAAGAAGTTTTGGACAGTTCTGGTTCAATGTATCAAAAACTCCAATACAAAGGTGTCTCATTCCGGCAACAATGCGACTACAATAGCTATATGTTCATTGACATGCATGGGTGCCATTCATTTCCCTTTTGTCAGCCGTTATCTGTGGTTAGACTAAATTCATTTTAGATTCGATTATGTCATGCTACTAACCTTTTAAGCATTGTAGGAAACACTGGTGTTAGGGGTACTATGAATAAACTATCGCAAAGTTTCCCATAATTTTGCAACGATTGTATATTCTTTGCCTAATGTTGGTGCCAAAGAAACCGTGCCGTAATTTCAGGTGGCGTGTACTACTGCTGGTTTTTGTACGATACAACTTTGGTGGAGTCCCTTCACAAACCTGTTCTTCCCAGCCTTCCTTGCGTGTTCGTTTTTACAGCCTTTTTAGACGTGCCCAGATATGCTCATACTGCCGTGCCTATTGGTATGTCAATTCTTGTATCTGATGTCGTTTATCAATTTTGTGCATCCTATTTCATATCAGTATAACAAACATTTATACCAGTTATTATTGGGTGTCATTGACCAACAATCAAGTATTGTTAAAGAAATTATGTGACAAGTTATTTCCCTGTTGTTACATGTATGACATGTCAGTATGACTGATTATGTTATTGGTACGTTTGTTATGTTCTCTCATAGATCATACATTATTGTTAAACGTTATTATACTCCCCCTTGCTGTGATGAATTTTTCTGGTGTCAAGTGTTTCTTTACTGCTCAGTATTGTCTGTAGAGGTTTCCGTTGTTGCTATAAATTGGGTTGTTTTCGTGGTTTTGAGAGGTTTATGGAAGCTGTGTTTGTTGGTTTGTTTTTTCCTCCCCTGCGGATGTTTATTGACAAGCAGCTACTTCCACGGAGTTGATAAATATATGGTGACATAATTCAATTTGTGTGTTGTGCAAGTAGAAGCAGTATTATTGGAAATTGAACAGCTGCATACTCCATAGCTTCTTATCCTTCGGATATAATGCTTCAATGGGCAGTCGTGTCTTGCACGGCTTCATTGCCCTAGTATATATATATATATATATATATATATGTATATATATATAAGAATCTACCCTAATCCTAGGTAAGAGCAAGAAGCAAGTGTTTAGTTACCTGAAATCCAAAATGGAGGGCAGCTGGATACAGGGAAGGAAGAGAAGCTTTTGAATCAAGGGGGGAAAGATGTGTTATTGTTCAAGCATCGACTCTATTCTATTATGTCGCTTTTCAAATTTCCTACTAATCTTTGTAAACAGCACTGGCAAAATTCTGGTGGAATGAAGGGCCGGGCAGGTCAAAGAAAGATGTATCTGAATAGCAAGGACAAGTGTGTCGTACCAAAGCAGCGGGAAAAATCCTAATGAATCCAAATCATACTAGGTGAGCTTGAGCCACCTAGGGTCGCCTAGCCTTGCGAAGCGATGCAACCATGGAATAATTGGGAAAATAGAAGCCAGTTGACAAGAATAGCAATAAAGTCCCCAAAAAAAGGTCAATTCATGTCAATCAAATTTTCAGCTGTGCCTTGTGAGAACCATAAGTTCTAGCCACATCAAAACAATTTTAGGCACCAGCCTATCCTTAATATCACTTAAACTAGTCATACATGCACCAACTCAGACAAAAGTACTAAGAGGTCAAAAGTTTCATCACGTAAACACACGCAACCCCTTTTTCATGCAACATCTTGCCAAGGAGACCCTCCCTTAACTTCTAGTCACTAAGACCTTGACTCTCAATTAGGGCAGGCAAACGCCTTGACAACTATGATCCAATTATATAGATGTCGGTATCTTAAGTATTAAAAGCAAGGTATTATCTTAAGTATTAAAAGAAAGGTATTTTCTTTCAACGTCCTTAATGCAAGTTAAGAGTAAACCAGGCATGTATTTTGTGTGGTCAAGCCTTCAAAGTGTTATCCCTTTATTGGATAAAAGGTTTAAGAATTCAGATGGAGGATGGATCTTCATGAGCCTCGTTTTTTCCCTCTTGGCTACTTAAAACAGTTGTATTTGATGTATTGTAATTTTTCGGAGAATATAAAAATTAAAAAAAAATCTAATCAATGTACGTACACTTGGTTCTACTAACAACGTTAGATCAGATTGTTTGAATGTGTTGAAGATGGTGGTACCTTGAAGTATTTGAATTAAATACGGAGAATAATGCCATTCACAAGCTTCGTATAACCAAGAAAACTCGATTTCCTGCTGTATTTCCTTACCAAGTCTTTAAGCAGAGAGTAAGCAACAGGACCAACATTTATTTCCTAATTTCACAAAGGAAAAGAGTAAATTAGTCTAAAGGTGGGATCAAGCTACCCTCACTAAATGCATTTTAATAAGTAATTAACATAAGTTTGAGCAAAAGGGCTCCATCATAATCTTTGGCAGCTCAATTGTTCTTTTGTTATATAGGAGTAAAATTGACTGGTGTACACCTCAATAGTATTAATACTTGTCAAGTCAATCTGCAGATGAGAAATTATACAGAAAACTTACTCAGATGTTTGAGCATCCTCAAATGGAGCCTGCCTCTTCACATCTGACTAGATGTTTATGTCCAGACAATTAATGCTTGTAATATCTTCACCTCTCTTCCGACATCTTAATTCAGTCGCCATTGTTGTAGTCATCTACAAACAACACAAACTAGGACAAATATAGCTAACACTAAATCCAACAACAATTCGCAGATTGAACAAACAACAACAATTTAAACAACGAAGTTTAACCCAACCCACTAATGCTAAACAGCTAAAATTCAACGAAAGATAAATACCAAACACGTGCTACGCACCTTCGCTTAAGGAATTTTTTTCACAGCTCCAGATTGATTCTTAAGCTCGATCTCCATTTTTACCTTTGATCAAAAACCAAAGCTCTTATCAAGCCAAAATCCAAATCCTACTCAGGTTTCCTTCCTTCAGTTTCGTTAACCTTCCGCTCGCCTCTTCAACAGCAGAGACTCAATAGGCTTCGCCAGACACTTGAACTTCCGACCAGGTGTCCCAGCAGGAGAAGGAGACTGCCGAACACCGGCGGGATAATGACTATAAGCGAAGGAGTGCACTTAATTTTCTCTCTCATGACTCAATTCAACCACAATCCAACCCGAAACCAAACAGGGCCCAAGCGGTCGGCGAGGTGACTGCGTGGACGGCCCGTTTTAGGCGGAATCATCACCGGTGGTTTTTAGAGACGGGACTGCCTTTAATGGTAAATTTCGGTTTGACGATGGAGACCGGCATTTGATTTGCTGCAGATTTGTCCCATTATCGACGGGAGAAGATCGATCACCTGAGAAAATTGGAAGGGTCAAAGAGTAGGCCGGCCTGCCGGCAACCGACGTCAGAATTGAAGCGCTTTGAATAATGGAAGATAGATTTTCAAAAACAAAATGGAGGTTCAAATTTTGCTGGCCAGTGGTCGAGTGAGTTGGAGGGAAAAGAAAAGACGGTTTAAGATAGTCCAATTTTTCCCTCAAAATTTAAAACTTTTTATAAATTTTTATTATGGTGTATTTTGTATTATTTATTGTATTTAATTATTAAGGGATAGTTTAGTTAGTGTGTATAATTATGAAAGCCCTAAGGGTGGTTATATATTTGTATCGTGTGATTGATGAATGATATACGATTCCAAAAACTTTACATGGTATCGGAGCCAGAGGTCATGAGATCGAACTCATGATGGGAGAGATTGCTCATACTTGAGGGAGCGTGTTGAATGGAATAGTGTGTTTGTTATGTGGGAATGGAATGGAATGATTTTTCATTCTGTTCAAATATTTGTGTATGATTTTGAAGTAATGGAGTTGAGTGAAATTTTATATCAAGGGAATGAAAAATGTCAATTTTCATTCCTTCAAAAAATGGATGGAATATGACGGAATAAAATAAAAATCAACAAAACACGTGGGTGATGGGGTAAGAGTGGGTGGGTGGTAGGGTAGGGTAGGTGATGATGGACTAGAGTAGGTGGTTGAGTAAGGTAGGTAGGATCGTGAGGTGCGATGAGTTAAGTTGGGTAAGGTAAGTTAGAGTGGGGTGGGTAGGGTGGTAGGTAGGTCAGGGTAGGATATGGTGAGATAGGGTAGGGTATGATAAGGTGGTTGGTAAGGTAGGGTGGGGTGAGGTGGTGGGTAGGGTAAGGGTGGGTAGATCAGGATGGTGAGGTATGGTAGGTTGTGATACGGTGGTGGGTAAGGTAGGGTGGGGTGAGGTGGTGGGTAGGGCAGGGTGCGTAGAGATGTAAGATGCGATGGGGTGTGGGTTTAGGCTACCCCACCCACCCTACCTAACCTCACCCTATGCTACCTAACCTCATCCCTTCCACCGTATCTACCTTATGTATCATACTCTATCTCACTCTATCTTAATCCACTATCATGCCCTACTCATTACTCAATGTTTACATTTTATATAATTTGTTTCATACCATCCTTTAACATGCTAAGCGCGGTAATGGAATAAATTCATTTCATTTCTATGATTTTATTCCATTCTATTCATTTCTATGTAACAAACATGTCATTATTATACTGTGCAAGTGTTGTAAGAGATTGACCACACTTGTGGGGCCGTGTTGTGCAAAAGTGTTGGAGAGATTGTCAAATGCCAACACTCTTGAATGAATAAGGAAATATATTAGCACGTTTACTAACACCAATTGGTTTTAGTAAAATGAATAGCGTTTGATCTTAACAGATTTATTCTACCTTTCAAATAAAAATTTGATTTATAAAACGAATAGCATTGTTCTTGTATTTTTTTTATTTTTTAAAGACAAATATCAACTTTTATTAAACAACATCCAAGAGACATGTGTCTCTTACATATTGTGGAGGTACTACACCTCAATTAACAAAAATCCACCACAAGCAAGCATGCGTAAGCAAGACAATGAACCGGCTTATTGTCTTATCGTAACAACGCAAAAGACACATTCGCGAAAAGTCTGTGACAAACTCAAACAATCCAAAACCAATACTTCATGGAAAATAGATCCTCAGTGAGTGCATGAATATGATGAATGCATGACAACGAGTCAAACTCAGTAATAATTTGAGAGACCCCTCTAAACGCCACCAAGACTAAGGCATGTAAGATTGCCGAAAGCTTAGCGATTCCACATCCAGATTTCTCAATATCAATGCGAGGCGGCATGCTCAATGAGCCTCTCGTGGTTTCTGAAAGATAGCTCCAATGGCCATGGCTTCTTCCGTCCGAGCCGTGCCCGTGTTAACTTTTATAACCTCTTGCGGATAGGACACCCGGGTGGAGGACCAATCAGCCAGGGTTACCCTAAGCAGTCGTGCCTCCATAGAATGGACAAAATCAATTGCATCCTCCTATGCATGCGTAATCCAAGCCAGCCGCTGATGTTGGTTGGTTTATCATCCTATAACTATACACACCATGCCTTCAAGATATACCACATCGTGGTAACAAGAACTACGAATTCCTCCGCATCACATGCATCACACAAATAATGTAAGAGGGCAACAAAATCCGAGTTAACATGCACGACTGCTTCCAGGTCCGAGCTCCGCACCCGAGACAAACTTCCCTGGGTATAGCGCAAGTATCCTCCTCAACTCAATTGTGCCCCAAAAAAAAGCAGCTTTTGGTGTCCAAAATCAAGTTCAAAAGCTGAATAACGAGCATGAGCACATACTACAACTAAACTCGCGCGGCTAATCTTACATGCTATATGAATTACTTATTGAGCTTCACCTTCCACACGTTCTTCATTGTGACAACTTGTGCGCCCTATATATTGTTGGGAAATTTAATAGTGTAGTACCGGTTTGCTAATTTTTCTGAAATCGAGTATCATGAACAGTAGAAATAGAATGTCAACAATGTAAAACACATAAAAGAGAAGAATTTATTCATATGTATACAACACAACATCACGATTTTATGCACAGAAAATTGAACGACGAAAAGCACAAGTAAATACGAAAACTTATTTGTTAGATTGAGGCGCGTAGAACGTTGTTCTTAAGACATTATTGCCCCGACTACGTGCACACGGATATAGCAAGATGTCTCCCAAGATACAACAGTCTCCTTGTTCTAGTCTTGCACTTAGATGTGAGCAAGCAACGAACAGATCCGGCCTTGATATCTCAGACTTGTGAAATGCTGAAAAAATGTCTTTCTCTTTTGACAGAATTTCGGTATGAAAGTGCCGGAAAATCATGTTGTATTCATTCGAAAATGGAGGGAATTTATAGGAGTAAAGAAGCCATTCACTAACGGTTGCATCCTTTCAAAATGAATCAACCGAACAGGTGCAACCTTTAACCGAAAGGATACAACCTCTTACGTAGTCGTAACCTTTCAACGAACCGTCGACCCTCCGTAATTTTAGAATTAATTTTAATTCAAATTTCTCCAACAATCCCCACATGAATGAAAATTAATCCAAATGCGGTCTGATCGAAGAGATATCAAACGGAGCTCTATTGCATCGGGCAAGGTGGTTTGCTGCCTTGAACCTTCCCTAATCGGACATACTCGGCTAAGCAGTGAACTAGGTCTTAAACTGCTCAGGCTTTGGTGCATGCATAGACAATGATATCAACACAATAGACCCCCTGGCCTTCTCGAAGTTCTCATGGTTGTGTCCATTTTGGGCCTGGAACACATTGGTTTCAGAAAGTGTTAAAGAATTCAGCCCTCAAATTCTCACAGAAGCGGCCTCACTTCCACTTACATAGGTGAACTCCTATAAGAGTACTTTGCAATACCCAACTTGGCTTGACCAAGATATAGGAATCATTAAAAGCTTAATGCTTAACCTAACAAAATCACAGAAAGCACTTTTGTTTTTAACAGAATTGGTAAGTGCTAAAGGTAGCTGGAGCCGGTTTTTTTCGAGGTTCTTTCTTCCCTACTTCCACTGCCAAAGCTTTACTAGATAGGGGGCCGAGTCGGGTGAGAGAGATAAAGTCCTCTTTCTCACTCGACTTGCGCGAGTCACTGCCACTCTGTGCACCATAAACACCACCTCCAATTTATACCGCATTCATCTTTCAGCAAAGTTGCATTTTCTCGTGGGGAACGTAAAGAGATTTAGTAGGTAATAAGTATAACCATAAGTGCAATGGAACAAGTTTCGATTGAGTTAATGATCAGTACCACTCCTCTCTTCCTATTCTAAAAAAGTCTTTAATTGTCCCTCATAACTTAGTTGTCTCTTTTGAACCATGATCTTGGGATCTCCAGTCATTATGGTTGGGTTACCATTATAAGGGAACATGCGTAATAGGCTTAAGTCTCATCCCGTTTGTCAAAAATTGACACCCGATCTCTAGCTAAACCTTTTTTTTATAAGCGGATCCGCAAGATTCTCCTTCGAATTTATACAATCGAGGAAATCAAATCATTAGAGATCAATTAATAATGGTATTATGTCTACGATTTATTAATCGTGACTTACCATTTTCCGTACTACTGTGTGCTTTTCTATCACTTAGTGACTATTGTATGCTAATAACAGTGACAGATTCTGAGCCACATGCAACATCTTTTCAAGTATTCAACTCCTTTCCATTTCATTGCTTTCATAATATCATTTTATTTAGGTGAATTTCCTTCACCAATCACCCCCACATTTCCAAGAATATGATGAAGTTTAAATCAAGAGGATACTCTTCCCCCAGAGGTTTTGGGTAAACCTCAAGTTAATCATCATCATTTCGCAACATTAATTGATTAAGGTAAGTATAGTTCAATGATGAATGTTGTTGGTACCAAAACAAAATTCTTTAAACCTTGAATCACACTTTTCCACCTTGATCACCATGAATTGATTAACTTACTTATCATTTCGAGTTAAGCGTCTCAACAAACGCATAAACAACTTCATCTCCACATCTTGAATATATACAACACAAAACCGAAAGCAAATCTATAAATAATATGAATATAAAAAGAAAGATATGTACATATATTCATAGTATTAACATGTCACAATTTAAAGTGTTTACTTAGGACATTCTTATCAGAGGCCCCAAATTTTATCCCTAAAATAATATAAAATAATACATATCCCTATTTTACAACATTTCAATTCAAAAACCTCCACAACAGCATCCATATCTTTATCCTTATAACATTTCAAATAATATTAAACAATACATATTCTACCTCACAACCCTATTTATACACATTAAATTTTATTATTTCACTCCAGCAGCATCTATATCCCTATAATTTTTAATAATTAAATATGTTTAGGGCGTGAATAGTGCATCCCCATAAGTAGGGATGCACTGTTCATATCCCTAAAAATAAATAGGGATAGAGACTCTGTTGTGAAAGCTATTTTGGGGTAAACTCTATTTTTTATCTTCATTTTAGGGATAGGACACCATATAGGGCTTCTGCTACGAATGCCCTTAAACACCTACATACCATACATACTGTATACACATAATAATAATATATAAATTAAATTGTTTTGTACAAACCATAACTTGAATTTTTAAATTCCACAAAAAAAGTTCATTCACCAAGTTCATGCAATCATTACGCGAACTCAATTCATCCATAGTCTCTGTGAATATTTCTGCCATGTTTGCTTGTTCAACTTTCCGAGGCTTTCGGCATTCATTCCTATGGTGTCTTTGTTTCCCGCAATTAAAGCATTTACCATTGAATTGCTTAGCCTCTTGATTGCCCTTTGAACTTTCACCCTTGAACTTTCTTTTCTGGCCTTTGCCATTATTTGCGCTGGAACTGTATTACACCAAATTTTTACGAATGTTAGACACGTGCAACACATTGTTCATAGTCAAAAACATGCCAGAAGTAATCTTAAAGACAACTTTTCCTTAGCGTTCAACCTTAGAACGGGCTGAATTTTCCATGAACAATTTGTTCACATTCCACTACTTGGTAGTCGGAAAACATGGCTTTAATAGGAATAAAGAAGCCATTCACTAACGGTTGCATCTTTTCAAAATGAATCAACCGAGCAGTGCAACCTTTAACCGAAAGGATACAACCTATTACGTAGTCGTAACCTTTCACTTTGAACCGATCGACCCTCCGTAATTATAGAATTAATTTTAATTCAAATTTCTCCAACACACACACACACACACACACACACACACACACACACACACACACACACACACATATATATATATATATATATATATATATATATATATATATATATATATATATATATATATATATATATATATATATGACCATCAATCCAATGTTCTACGTTAGAGCGTAGTAATAGCTCTATACATGACCCTTTTTCATGACACGTCTAAAAATTCTTTTACTATTAATTGTACTACTAGCTTCTTTTTTGAGGCACTTTGTCCAAGTGCATCTACAACTCCGTTGATAAATAGATGCTTCAAGGGACGGCTTTTTCATCCCCTGGATATGGCCTGATGGTAAAGGCAAAGGTGTGTAATGCATCCCGGACCATAAAATTTGAGAGTCGGCGGTTCGATCCCGAAAAATGGGTTGGGTGTTAACATATCTTTGATATTGCCTGATTGACTTCCAATGACAATACTTCAGTGCAGTGGTCTAAGGCAGCCCTTGTTGGAGCTACTAGGTTACATGATTAACCTCTCATTTCATTCCTATGGGATCAGGGGCAAGAGAACCATTAAGGTTAGGGTTTAACCTTTTTTTTTCAAGAGATGGCTTTAACTTTCTAGTTATTTTCGTGAGGCCATTACAGTAATAATTTGTTAATTTCCTTTCATCACAAAAACCATTGATGTCATGCCAATTAAACAATGGGCTAGCTCCTTCTGTCGACCCCTTTTTTTCATAAGGCCATTACGACCAGCCTTAGAAGCAAAGACTGAGAGATTGATTACCATTATGTTCAAGAAAGAGCAGTTCAATGAGCATTTATTACTAAACATCATGTTCCAAACATTTTTGCAAGTTGCACATTTGCTTACAATTACAAAACATCTTTTTACTCCCACTCCATATATACTCGAATTTGTGATACTCAGATTGCGTTTGTGGGAGTATGTATATTAATGATAAGCTACACTTGCAATATTCCATTTCCTGCTTTGTTTCTCTTTTCTTTTTACAAATACGTCTCAAGCCTGAACATACATCATTATCAAATACAAAACAAAAAAATACATGTATGTCTACTCTACGCAACAATGTAGTATAAAACAAGTAGTCTCGTGGGAATTGCATCCGGCCACCTAATGGTATATGTCATTGTAATTCCTGGAGAAAACCAACGTGCGATTCACATCCCCGCCTCGAATAAAAAGAAGAGTAGTCCAACTAGTCTAGCAAGGATTAAAATTCCAAGGATCCTTTATACAATTTCTCATTGCATTCTCTATCTCACCAAACGGAACCCATGATAAAAAAGAATTTTGGGTGAATTCTCTCTCTATGAGAGCTTCTCTCTCTTGAAGTGAGCTTCTCTAGTTTCCTTAAGGACCTTAACTCTGTTTCCAGCCTTCTTGGCTCACCAACCCATCTATCCATGGACAAGCAAGATCTCCTTGCCCTCATAGCCAAACTCTACCTGCAAGATACACCCACGACAATTACTAATGTCAAGAAATCTGATCTAAAGGAATGAGTAAAGAAAGGATGCTGCAGTCTCTTAGGGAAATCCATAACTTCTAAAGAGATTCATGTCAAAATTTACAGAATTGTTATGGAAAAGTCTTGGGCCACCACCAAGTTCAAAGTTATCCGGATCAGTAGGAACTACTTTCAATTCCTTTTTGAAGAAACTGAAGATATGAAGAGAGTGCAATTTGATGGACCTTGGTGTTTTGATGATCCTCTTAGTCCTTAAACCATGGCAACCCCAGCTAAGTAGTGAAGATGGGAAATTTGAGGAGTGCGACTTCTGGATTCATGTATGTGGACTCCCTACTCACTCTCTACACCTTGAAGAAGTGGGAATGAAGATAGCAAAAGACCTGAAGGATGCTTCCTTCCTGCAACTAAGAGAAGCCCAATGTACTAATCTACCTCTTTCTAGATTGAGAGCCTCTCTTTCAATATCCAAACCCATACCCCAACTTCTCACTATTTTTCTCGAAGATGAGTACCTTAAACCCTCCAATACGAGTACCCACATGGCCCTGTTCCAATATGAACGGCTCCCTTTCTTCTGCTACCACTGTGGCTTTATTGGACATATTGCCAAAAATTGCCCCTCAGTCACTAAAGAGTTCAAACTGGAAGATAAGGAATCCTTTAAATACTGTACCTGGTTAAATGCAGCAAAAAACACCAAACTTGTTAAAGAATTTCGACTCTTAGACATGGATCTTCAACCAACTTCAAGCCCAGCCCATCCCCAAAAACCTCTAGAATTTTCCAAAACAGCCCCCCAGATTTCTAACTCTTGTGTTATGAGTCCTCCCAAAAAGGCAATATCCCTTTCCAGCAAAAGCCAAACCTTTTTTTCCTATTCACGGGTCCATAAACCTTCCTAAACCTCGTACTCACACACCCCAAGACTGCACAAAAGACAAAAACCACTTTCAACTACTTTGATTCCTGGAACCTCGATTTCCCCCAATCCCTTGTCAACATCATGCTCAGTCAACAAGCCAAACCCCCCTACTACCACCCTATCTACAAACACCTTTTTCCCTACAACACTCTCTATCCCAAAAGCCGACCGCTCAACAAGATATTGACTTGACCTTTTCCTCTAACCCTGACCAAAACACCCCACCCACACAAGACTATGATTCCCCTAGCAAAACCCTTATCACCCTACCAATAATTATGTCTACAACCCAGTCAACTCCTTTTGAAATCACACATGAAGTCACTCTCTCTAATCCCTCACAATCTACTCCTGCCTCACCACTCAATCCCTCCAATGCTTCTCTCATATCAACTTACGAAAATAAACCACACCTCACATCTAGATCTACCTTCAAGCGGCACAAACAAGAAAAAAGCCGTGTCCTAACTGATTCCACCAACACTTGCACTATCCTTGGCAAAAGAGCTGATGAGAACTCTACCCCCAACCTTTTTCCAAAAAAACAGAAAATTGATGACAATCTTCTTCCGGTGGAGGCTGCAATGCAGCCCCACCATCAATCATGAATATCATTTGTTGGAACTGCAGGGGCTTAGGCACCCCCAAAGCAGTTCCCAGTCTTCTCAGCCTAAAAAAAGTCTCTTCTCCCTTCCTCATATTTCTTTCTGAAACCAAACTCCATTCACATGCAATGAATTCTGTTAGAATACAATTAAGGTTTGCCTCTGGGTTCCATGTCAGTAGTGACGACACCATGGGAGGACTTTCTCTTATGTGGAATGACTTTACGTCTGTACAGATTATTGGCTTCTCCATTGGGCACATTGATTCCCTTGTCACCTATAAGGGAAAAACTTTTCATTTTACGGGTTTCTATGGACACCCCCGTAGGGAGCTGAGACACACTTCCTGGACCATGCTGAGAAGGCTCAAGGAAGGAACTTCTTATCCTTGGATTTGTGCTGGTGATTTCAACGAAATTTTATGGAACTCTGAAAAAACTGGCCCTACCCCCAAGCCCAGATACCTTATGGAGAATTTCAGGGAAGCCCTCCTCGATTGCAACCTTAGAGACATTGGGTATTCAGGCTGTCCTTTTACTTGGTCGGATGGAAGACACAAAGACCCAATCCAAGCCAGGCTCGACAAGGCTGTTGCAAACTCGATTGGATTAATCTCTTCCTCCTACTCATCACACACATCTTTTGCCTCTCGTAGCGACCATATTCCCATTCTCATCTCTGACAGCCTCTTTAATACAAAAGCATCTGCCCAATCGTTTACCGCACTTTGATCCATTCTGGCTACAAGATCCGGAAAGTACCGCTATCACGGAGGATCATTGGAGTCATCACCTCTCCGCAATGATAAAGATTGTGCAATTGGTATTCGAAATGTTCGTGACACACTCCGAATCTGGAGTAGGCATAAATATGGGAAATTGAGAAAATCAATTGAGAAGGCCCAAGCACGTCTTTGGGCCCTTCGGGAAAGAGCGGAGTGTAATCTGGTGAAAGAAAAATGGCTATGAATGAGCTCGACATACTGCTAAATATGCAAGAGGATTTTTGGAAACAAAGGGGTCATTGTGACTGGCTTAAATCGGGTGATAGAAATACTTCAATTTTTCACCGGAAAGCTTCGATACAGAAGGCCAAGAATAAAATTGACACACTGATCAACGAAGTTGGAACTGTTTTTACCAAGCAGGAGGATCTGGTGGAGCATACTGTGGATTTTTCACTAATCTCTTTTCTAATGCAGGTACCCTTGATCTAACAATGATGGATGAAATTCCTTTCAATCAAATTAATGAAAGTCAACTGATGTATGATAAAAATATAACCATATTATATGACTTTTTATATCGTATTTACGATAATATCGTATAAATTCTATAAAAATATATCTAAAAACACATAAAAATCGAAATCGTTATAAATAGATATTATCGTTATAATTTTAGTAAAACTTATAGTTTTTATGATCAAAATTACTGTGGCTCGTGTTTTTGTACTGCTTGAGTGCGTGTGATGGAAAATCAAGAATTAAAACCGAAACAAGAGAAGAAGCGGAAGAAAGATATTTTTCAAGATCCGGCCCGAACCGAAAAAACCCGGCCCGAGCCGGAATCTCTCTGCCACCAGCACATGGGGACTGTCAGGAGAGAATCTCCACTGTAGCACCGGCCCGCGCCGGTACTACACCGGCCCGCGCCGGCCTTGTCCTCCACTCTATAAATACTCCTCATTTGCAGCTTGATGGAGTTGTACCAATATATATATATATATATATATATATATATATATATATATATATATATCATATCTTAATATTATCTTAATCTAGTTTGTAGTTACAGTAAATACCGTAAACGACACTCTGTCGAAATAATAATGTAGTATAAGTATCGTTTTAGTACTTAGAAAGTTTATCAAGGCTCGTTGTTGCTAAAGGAGTTGCTATTTCCGGAGAATACAGCTCTGACACTACAATTGTAATCTGGTAACTTTTTAATGTATTTATGTTTGTTTGTTGTTATTAGTATCTATATATTAGTTATAATGATATTAGGCTAACTCTATATCTAGCCAAGATATGAAATTGAAGTAGTTTATCTTTTTAGGGAAATAGATGATGACTATGTTAAAATTGAATTAAAATCGATTATAATGAATCTTTTTCTATCTTGCAACGTATTGATAATATTCGGATTGACGTAATTAACCAAGATGAATCGCAACATATAACCTAATGATGAACTGACCAGAGAAGTTAGGATATGAGATAAATGATAGAAAAACCGGAGGGTAAAAATGGCGAGTGAAAACTTGACAACGGAATCCTATTTCCTACCGAGGCGATTTGTCTTGGGAAAGATTAATCTTATTAAATTTGTGCTCAAGATCGTAATAATGTTAAAATCAACGGTTTAATTGAAACTAACACCGGAAAGTTAAATCGATCCGCTGACAACCGGAGCCTTTTGAATAACATCGGCCGTCGACAAACGGAATAACCTCTTTTATCCGGGGTAGATTTGTACTGCACTGCTGTTCGAGACTAACCGAGATTAGCATGGGGCGGTTGTGGAGATTGAATGTTGACAATTTGACATATTACAATTTCATACGCTTCGTGTGAGGAGGAGTTGTCTAGTTTAGGAGTACACCGGTTCATATATAATTGATTCACCTTAAAATAAGGAAAGATCAAGCATATATATTTCTACTAAAAGAGAGATCTTGATTCAATGACATATTCTTGGCTAGTTTCTAATAATATTACTAGTATTTATATCCTATATATTGTATTGGTACTATATATATTTATATATATATATATATATATATATATATATATATATATATATATATTTATGTATCTATATATATATCTTTTAGTTTTATGCATTTATTTTGTTTCTGATTACTAGAAAGGAAAAAGAAAAATTGCGACTTAGATTGAGTTAATAATAGCTTCTTGGTGTTTAGCCACACTCTGAATTACCATCGTTTCCACGAGGATTCGACACCTGACTCACCACACTAGCACTACAGTTTGACCCGATACACTGTCGGTTAAGGACTGGAATAGCACTAGGAAAGGCCACGTCATCAACATAGCTTTCTTGAAGAAGATTTTACTGAATTGGACATTGTGAACGCTATCAAGCAGCTGCCCAGCAGGAAGAGTCCAGGGCCCGACGGAATGCAGGGTATTTTTCTTAAAAAACATTGGGAAATCTACAAAAAAAAAATCTGCTCCCTTTTCTACTCAATGTGCTAAATAAGGGGGAGGATTTCTCATCTATAAATGACACATATATCTCACTGATTCCCAAAAAGGGAGATGCCACATCTTTAAAAGACTTTCGACCAATCAACCTTGGTAATACTATATACAAGGATATTTCAAAATGCATTGCTAATAGGCTTAAGGTAACCTTGGACACTGTCATTAATGCTTCACAAAGTGCCTTTATGAAAGGGAGATTGATTACCGACAATGCCATAGCTGCGTTTGAGGCATTTCACTCTCTAAACGGTAACAGAAAGGCCCTCAGAAAGCAAATGGCTTTAAAGCTTGACATGGTTAAAGCTTTTGACCGGATTGAATGGAATTACCTAGAAAAGGTCCTAAGAAGAATGAATTATCCAAGGTGCTTCACTAAGTTAATTATGAGATGTGTTACGACAACAACATTCAATGTCCTTATAAATGGGCAGCCATCTCCCACTATTAAACCCTCAAGAGGTATCCGTCAAGGAGACCCCTTATCTCATTTTCTCTTCATCTTGTGCTCTGAAGGTTTGTCTGGACTCATAAAGCTGTCTATCTCTCAGGAAAGTCTTACGCCTTTTGCTTTTGGAAGGAATGGTCCTAACCTCTCTCACCTCCTCTTTGCGGACGATAGCATCCTCTTCGCTCAAGCCACAGCCTCTAATGCTATAGAAATCAGAAGGATCCTCAACCACTATGAAGAGCTATCGGGTCAAAAGGTTAATCTTGGGAAATCTAATGTATACTTTGGGAAGGACTTTGACACTAGGCTCAAGGACGATATCCTGCAAGTTCTGGAAATCCTGCCTGGGAATACTAATGGAAAGTACCTTGGTCTTCCCTTTATGATAGGAAAGTCCAGGTACGACATTTTTAAGTATATCAAAGATAGGGTCTGGAAGAAACTCCATGGCTGGAAAACACTATACCTCTCTAACGCTGGGAAGGAAATCCTAATCAAATCGGTTATTCAAGCCATCCATATATACATATTGCAGTGCTTTATTCTGCCAAAGAAGATTCTAACTGAAATCCTTGGTATGGTCAGGAAATTCTGGTGGTCTAACAGCCCGGACAAAGCTTCCTTGGCTTGGATTTCTTGGGACAATATTTGCAAGCCTAAAGCTTCGGGTGGACTAGGCTTCAGAGATATGGAACAATTCAATTGTGCTCTCTTAGCCAAGCAATGTTGGAGACTCATCCAAAAGCCGGACTCAACTGTGGGATCAATTCTAATGGCCAAATACTTCACTAATGGTGATCTTCTTGGAGCCACAGCGGGATCAAGACCATCTTATGTATGGAACAGCCTACTGAAAGGAAGGAACCTATTATCTCAAGGACTATGATGGTCTGTGGTTAATGGTAAGGAAATTAAGATTTGGGAGCACCCTTGGCTCCCTCTCGAACCTAGCTTCAGAGTTGCCACTTTTAAGAAATCCACTGCTTTCACAACTGTGGACCAATTAATTTTCAATCATTCGTGGAGAACCCCTATCCTAGAACACCTCTTTCTCCCTCATGAAATCTATTCAATCCATACTATCCCTATCCCTAATTGCCAAGACTCCTCCCAGGACCGTCTTATCTGGCACTACCACAATAAGGGCATCTACACAGTCAAAACTGGCTATAATCTTACTCTAAATTTGAAAGGATCAGCCAACAAACCTGGAGATTCTTCATTTGGGAAGCACAACAAGAAAGTGTGGAACTACATTTGGGCTCTAGATGTTCCTCCAAAAGTCCGAAATTTCATCTGGAAAATAGCCTCGAACTCTCTGCCAATTGGATCCAACCGCAAAACTCGGAGATCACAAATGGAATCTGCTCTGTTTGTAATGCTACCTTAGAAACCTGGGACCATTGTCTTTTCAAATGTGATTGGATAAGCAATCTTTGGTCTGCTCATCAAAATTTCGGCACTCTTCTGCACCACAACTTCACCTCCTTTCTCGACCTTTGTGCCTTGATCATGGAACGATATAAAGAACACAAGAATATGTTTTTCCTGATGCTCTGGTTTATCTGGAAAGCCCGGAATGAAACGATCTTTGAAAAAACCCCTCATTCACCTAGACGCATCATACCATCTGCTCTTTCTCTTCTGCATGCCCATAAAATTGCTATGAATTCTGAAACCTTTGACCTTTACCCAAAGCCCTTTGCTGCTGGTTGGATAAAACCCAAATTTAACAGTGTGAAGGTGAACGTTGATGCCGGGTTCTGGAATGGACGAGGATCGGCCGGTGTTGTTGTTCGCGACCATGATGGTAAGCTATTAACCTCCCTCTCGTCGAGACTGGGAGTTGTTAGTTCTGTTGAAGATGCAGAATTGAGGGCAATTGCTCTTGGGTTAATCGAATCGTCAAAAATATGGAAACGGTGGAATTATTCTGGAATCTGACTGCTTGAATGCCATTGGACGAATTAACGAAGAAGATGACGACTTCAGCAACTTGGGAATTATTGTAGCTGAAATTAGAAGACTTTCTAAGTGCTTTTCGTTTTGTCATTTCAATTTTGTTAGTAGATCTTGTAACAGGCCGGCCCATGAATTAGCTGTCTTGGGCCGTAATGTCTCTGAGACTTGTTTCTAGGGCCCAACTCCCCCCTCATATGTAAACCTTGCACTTGTTGTAGACCTGCTTTCCTAATATATTTTTACCCTTAAAAAAAAACGGGACCCATGATGGCTGCACATATGTAAATGTTTTATCAATACACAGGACAGGACACGATCATTAACACCTTCCCTTGCGGTGTAAATGGAATTACTAGAGAATAATTACCCTCCTTTGACACGTTTATTCGACTACAAATTCAAATCTATGTATATACGTCACATATAACAACCTAACAAATGGTTGGAAATATAAGTTAATTTTTTTTTTTCTCTTATATATAATCAATCACACATCCTCTTGGACACACCGGTTATTGTTGAAGCATCGTCAAACAAGCAAATCCAATATAATAACAAATTCAAACTTGTGCAAAGAGCTCCATATTCAACAGAAGGGACCATTTTGCAAGTCTAAACAAGGATTAATTCAAATTTAACACACAATATATAAATATATTTGTCGGGAGGATTCACCAAGAGTAGAGGAGTACATAGTTGTAAGATAATGATGCAGGGAGGCATCATCCAACCGACATTTTGCTCTCTGCATTTCACTTTTCAATGAACCGGTTATTTTCCCCTACTCTTGCAAGAAGAGCAATTTTCAAGCCATCTGCCAAAGATAGAGAAATAGGTAAAGCTTCCCTTCAAAAACATTCTTTCTTTCTCATTACGTACTTGAGCAAATGCACATCAACAGCATAAAATAAAAGATGTAGCTAGCTTGCACAATAAAAGATGTAGCTAGCTTGCACAATTCATACACACACTTGTTAGCTAGGCTACCATCTCTCTATCTAGACGGTAAACATATGTATAATAAGAGGGATCTCTTTCAATACAAAGAATGATTAAGTGTAAATAATAAAGCTAACTCTCAGCTCCCGTAAGTTTTGCAAATTCGATCAGCTTCATTATCAGCATCATCAGAGCTGAGCTGCAACATGTCAGGTAGACTTCTCAACACCCAAAAATGAACTATCTTATACCCATACATACATACATACATACATACATTGATTTAAAAAAAACTGTATACCCATACATACATACATACATACTGGCAACTAATTAGTTGCCCAACAGATAATCCATAACTAACTATACAAGACCTATAAAAAGCCAACATAAACCACCCAAGTCATAACAACATGAGTTTATTGAGGTGGCATTACCAAGTTTAGCAGAATCTACTCTTTTAATCATCATACTCAGTCAAACCATTACTTCTTAGTTTAACCCCCTTCCACCCCCCCCACCCCACACACACACCAAAAAATAAAGAATTGCCATAGATTATTAAAGTCATGGATGTTCCCATGAAGCAAGTCTTCTGTGATACTTAAGACAGCTAGACAATTAACTACAAATTGACGAGCACCTGAGTAGCGTGCCTATATGCACTCTTGAGTTGAGTCTTGAGTATTTTAAAAACATTTGTAGCTCTACAACTAAGCATGCCAGACAATCAATCACTCGACATAACTGATGTTAAAGTGTGCACATTATACACACTTTCTCCTACTACTCTAATCAAACTAGTACCCAAAAATAGATAGACGAACATGAACAACAAATAAAAGAACAATTACAACAAAAAGGATGCAAAATAGTCACCTTGCTGAGGCAAAATGGGATGTTTTTTCTTTTCTTTTTTTTCTACCAAGAAGCTTTCTTGACCCCCATCAATGCACCTTTCGACGCCAGATCGCGGAAACATATACGAGACATACGGAAGAGCTGGTAAACCCCACGAGGCCTACCGGTAAAGATACATCGATTTCTAATTCTGGAAAAAGCGCTGTTCCTTGGCAACTTGGCCAGCTTCAACCTTGTCTTCTCACGAAAATCATAAGGAGTGTTTGGATCTCTCAGCAAAGCTTTGTAAAGGTTACGTTTAACTTCATATTTAGCAGCCAAAAGTCGGCGATTATGATCCTTCATGCATCGCTTCTCCTCTGACAGAACACTAAACGGCCTTGCCATATTCATGCTAAACAACGCCGCCATAGCTGATCTCTGTCTGGCCATCTCATTGCAGAACGCAACTCCCATCAGCATTTTAAATCAATTCTAGTGGAAACTTCAACCCCTGCGTACAGTAGAATTGACATGCGGATCCAAGAAAATTGTTCATTGGGGCACAAAAGTACAGGGCATAGCCCCAATAAATTACAACTATTCCGGACACAAAATTATTGTACATGACATACAAATTACTAGTATTCCGAACACAAAATCATAGTACATAGCTGATAAACAAATTACAACTGTACCAGGCACAAATTCAGAAGTAAAAACAAAAAAAAAAAACAAAAAAGAAACACAACTTCTTCAAAAAGTAGTTGCCCCCCTCCCTCCAAAAAAAAAAAGTAGCATCATGATTCCAAGTATTGCAACTGGGGCAGCAGCAAGATGAATAAGAACACCGGCTAATTTCAAAATGCAGAAGTTACAACAATTATTTAAGAATGACAAGTTCAGAAGCTATTTCAATTAGAATTTATAAATAAAAAAAAAACACAATTGGAATTTCACAACTTCAGAAAAACTATGATAATCAACTATTGATGAAAGGATAATAATGAATGATGAGTAGTTACAAAGGAGCATGTGTAACAAGCAAAGGTTTCAGCATTATGGATCTGGAAAATGCAGGAGATACCAAGAGGCCTAGCTGCTGGTGCAGACAGACGAAGCCGAGCAAAAAGAAAAGCTGAAATCAAGGTATGATCACAAGTTAACAAACTACTTTAACCTGATTTAGTAGCCCGCTGCGACTTGGAGTTGGAGGAGAGGAGGATGTGTGGTTTTCCGGAAGGAATCACAAGGGCTGATGAGTGACGATGAATAAAATCTAGCCTATTTAAACGACGACGACGTTTAGATTATCCCTTTATTTTTTAGTTTAGTTTAGTTTGGATTTGGGAGTAAACGCACGAAACTGGTGGCGTGGCAATCCCCTTGAGCAAAATTTGAGAAGCGGTCGTCGTTCTCATTTAACAACATTACATAGTGACGATATCGGATTTTACAATTTCACGTATAATGCACACAACACCCCAAATTAGTAATATTAGTGGTCCCGAGATTTTAACCTTAAGGGCCAGGAACCCTAGTATAGGTCTAAAGGCCGATATCCGCCCCTCAGGGGGAAGCTGACCAGATCGTTCCTCAGTCCATCGCATGTCGGTCAGGACGAAGTAGAGGTCGACCTGCGCAGTTCGGTCATATTGACCTCGGTTGTTCAACGCAGGTTGGCCAGAGCGTATAATGATAACTATATCTTTTTATACGGATAATTATGGAAAGAATTCCAAGTCATTAAGGCACCGTTTGTTTTCATTAGTGTTTTTTTGAAGTTTTTTTATATCACTTCACCAATCATATCTTACAATTCTCTTACCAATCATTTCTTCAACTATAAATAAAAAAAATATTAAATTATCTCTCAACATTTCATTTTATCAACTTTATAACTTTTTTTACCATTGTTTTATTTATTATACTAGTTTATTTCAAAAATATTCACCAATTTCATAATCTACACAAATTTAAAAAAAACATCTTAATTTTCTAATCATTACTTCAATCATTTTATCTAAAACAACCAAAAAACACTCTAACTCAAAACAAACAGAGCCTAAGGCTCCGATCCTTATCTGATTTATGCATGTGTAAGATATACGATAATTATGAGAAGATCCTAAGAGTCATTCTCCAATTAGGACTCTGGTCCTATCATTAAATGTGATTAAAATAATCGTAATTATCTCTTCCTTGTGGAACACGAAATCATAGTCCAACAATTACCCGGCCCACGAAAGCCTATGGCACAAGCCCCTCTATATAAACAATCCCTAAGAAACTACGGAGACTTGATTCCAACATACGCATTGGATACGTAGGCACCCTGGATAAAATCTCAGGCTCAGTCTAAAATTCCCCAAAACCATCCCTCGTTCGTATTGTCCTTTTGTATCTTTCTTGATACAATTGCCCATAGATAAAATGGCCCAGATTTTATACCCGACGAATTTTGTTTCGTCAAATGGCACTAGAAATGCCTCAAAAAACCGTTCCATTTTGGACAACGTGGGCAGAAATGCCTCAAAACCCGAAAAGCGCTATGACAGCGTCATAACAATAACTCTGCCACCTAGCAGAGTAGGTCATTACAAATTATACAAGTCTAGATGACAGTGACCGAGCAGCAACTCTAACAGATCCGGCTTTCCAACGAGTGGTTCGCCAGATCTGGGGGACATATGAGTTATGACGAGGGTTGAACTGAGGCTCATCGCGTGTCATATCCTAATTGATCAAACAATAAATGAAGACAGAGAAACTGCAACATTAAGAGCCAGGTGCCCCACTTTATGCCTGAGGGCAGACCTTAACCTAGGTGGGAGGTCTTACCCGTCCTTCCGAACAACACCACCGCAGGTCGGCTAGGTTGTTGGGGAGCTCGGGCCTACGTAGTCTGGGCCGTGTCGGCATGGAGAGGCTCGACATAGGTCGGCCAGCGCCTCACTTATCTGATATAGCTCACGTGCTTATAATAAAGGATAATTATAGGAAGATCCTAAGGATCCTTTTATTTTGATCCTATTATTTAAATATATGTGTTTATCTCCTAAAATCAAGGGATTGACGGGGAAAGAATCCCCAATACTTAGGGAACAAGGAATTGGACGAGATGTCCTCTATATAAACAATCACAAGGAACTACGAGAGACTTGATTCCAATTATACCGAATGGATACGTAGGCAACTTGGGATAAGCATTATCTCAAGTTCAGTCTAAAAATAAAAACACCACCCGTTTTACAATCTTGTTCTTGGGGGTATATTCTTGAGTTAATTGTCACTGAGAGAAATACGGCCTGAATTTATTCATCGATGAGATCCAACACCGTCACATAGCAACAACAATTGGATTTGATTAATTTGTTTGGTGGACAAAGAATTGATTAGACCTCGTTGGACAAGAAGAAAAAGAACGTCATCGTTCATGGCTGGCGCTGCAGTTGCGTCCCTTGCGGGGCTCTACCTTTTTCAAAAGGATTTCATCGTGTATCACCATTCCCTCTCCAAACAGGTTTGTTTTTTTTGTATTATATATTTTGTATACCACTTTCTCTTGCTTTATCCCTTCCCCCTCCGTGTGTTGGTAATTTAAGTGTTACCATGTTCATTTATGTAATCGGGGTTTGGTACAAAGATGGGTGAACTCGGAATGCTATAATGAGTTTGGAGGTACGGAGTGTACTTTGAGTTTACGGGTATAAATGATCAAGTATAGTTCGGAAAACAACTCAAAAGACACAAAAATTCGGTTTTGGGAAAACAGAGGGACAGGCGGCCGACTGTCACCACAGGCGCCCGCCTGTCAGGTTCAGTCAAGGCTAAATGTTGATCAGGATGTTTTCTCTGTTTTCTGGTTCTCACAGGCGCCCGCCTGTGACTTTTTTTCTGTGAATTGTTGTGTCTTTTCATTGGTTTTCAACTGATTCTTCCATATAACACCTTTCCAAAAGGTGTCTACATGAAAGAACGGTTTTCTACTAATATATTAGATCATTTTAAGAGCATAGAAGAATAATTCAATTGCTTGATCATCTTTGAGAGTCATAAACTTTCTAATAAAACTCCTTAAGAATTCTTCTCTTTTGGTGCCAAAAAGTGAAGAGAAACGTAGTCTTATCTCACAAGAGTATTTGTGTAACCCAAGGCATCTTATAAGGGTCAAATAACTTTTGTAGGAAAGTGTTAATCACGATTCTACGTTATATCAAGCATATCATATTTTCTGCGTTTTCTGCGGTTTTGTTTTGACATTGTTGTTCCCTTGAAATCCACATTTATACAACAATCTACAAAAGTTATTTGTTTAACAATGTCAAGTGTCAAAGAAATGACTACAAATTTTGGGAAATTGGAAAAGTTCGATGGAGTCAATTTTCGAAGATGGCAGAGAAAGATGCATTTTCTGTTGACAACTTTGAAGGTGGTGTATGTACTAAGTACACCGATGCCGGAAGTGTTGGAGGACGGACCTCTGGAAGAATTGAGGAAGAAGAACAAGTGGGAGAATGACTACATTTGTAGAGGCCACATTCTAAACGGTATGTCTGATGCTTTGTTCGATATTTACCAAAATGTTGAATCTGCCAAAGAACTTTGGGATTCTTTAGAATCAAAATACATGGATGAAGATGCATCCAGTAAAAAGTTCTTGGTTGGTAATTTCATGAAATATAACATGGTAGATTCAAGGTCAGTAATGGAACAATATAATGAATTACTGCGCATTTTGGGTCAGTTTGCACAACATAAAATGGAAATGGATGAGTCTATTTCGGTGTCAAGCAATATATTTCATTCAGCATGATGTTGAAAATATGGTTATCACTAATCATGATGTTAATAGTTCTGTTTTGTGGCATGCTCGGTTGGGACATGTTCATTATAAACGTATGTTGGTAATGTCTAAAAATGAGTTAATTCCATCTTTTGACATGAATATGAATAAATGTAATACTTGTATGTTAAATAAATTTGCGAGACAACCTTTTCATAGTGTTGAAAGGTTATCTTCTGTATGAACAACCAGAGGGGTTTGTTATGCTTGGAAATGAGCATAAGGTATGCAAACTCGTTAAATCATTGTATGGGCTTAAACAGGCACCTAAACAATGGCATCATAATTTGATGAAGTTATATTGTCTCATGGATTTATGATTAATCAATCAGACAAGTGATATATAACAAATTTGACAATACCGGTAATGGTGTGATAATTTGCTTATATGTTGATGTCATGTTGATCTTTGGAACTAACCAAGAACAAGTTGACCTTTGTAAGGCCTTTTTGTCATCAAGTTTCTCTATAAAAGACATGGGGGAGGCGGATGTGATTCTAGGAATCAAGATAAAAAGGAGTGACAAAGGGTTCTCTTTGACACAATCTCATTACATTGAGAAAGTGTTGAAGAAGTTCAATTGTGAAAACTCTCTTCCGGCTAATACTCCCATGGATCCTAATGAGAAACTCATGACTAATACGGGAAATCCGATATTACAACTTGAGTATTCTCGGGTGATAGGATGTTTGATGTATGCTATGACTAGCACACGTCAAGATTACTTATACGGTTGGAAAGCTAAGCAGGTTTACGAGTAATCCAAGCAGCCATCATTGGCATGCTGTAACTCGTGTGCTAAGGTACCTTAAGTCTACCAAGGATTTTGGTTTGACTTATGTTGGACACCCTTCTGTAATAGAAGGATACTCGGATGTTAGTTGGATATAATGGTAAGTCGCGACACCTAGGCGTTAGACATAGCGCGGTACGTGAGTTGATTACTCATGGGGTGATTTCGGCTGTGTTCGTGAGATCTCAACATAACTTAGCTGATCACTTAACCAAAGGATTGGCTAGAGACTTGGTACAAAAGTCGGTAATCGGGATGGGTTTACAACCCATATAAATCTTGGTGATAGGATACCCAATTCCCCTCTAATACAATGTTAGAGGCAGAATTCAATGTGGAAGGCCTATTGTCATAGATTTGAGCACATAATATTGTCCCGAAGGTATGTGCTGTGACCTGCAAGATTAGGTTGAAGATGTTCTTCTTAATGAGTCTTTTGAAAAAGTGCTATTGCAGGTGCACGATCAATAAAAGATTCACCTATATGAGTATGAAGTTTGGCCGCTTCAAGAAAGTTCTAGGGTTGGCTTTCTATATGCTCATGAATGGATATGGACACAAGGCCTGATTAATCAGTGTCAAGAATAAACTTTTGGAGTTATCTTAACTCATGTGTATATTATCTTCATGTATTCAAAACGTGTAAAGGGGTTCAATGCTTAGACACACCCCGATACTCGAATATTTGAAATGTGTAATATTACTAGGTGGTAATTCAATCTTCGTGACATTATCATTGATGCATGAGTTGTTATGTTTTGACTGATCTTCAGCTAAACCAAGGATTACACTTAAATGGGGGAGGATTGTTGGTAATTATGTAATCGGGGTTTGGTACAAAGATGGGTGAACTCGGAATGCTATAATGAGTTTGGAGGTACGGAGTGTACACTCATATAAGTATTTACGAGTTTACGGGTATAAATGATCAAGTATAGTTCGGAAAACAACTCAAAAGACACAAAAATTCGGTCTTGGGAAAACAGAGGGACATGCGGCCGCCTGTCAGGTTCAGTCAAGGCTAAATGTTGATCAGGATGTTTTCTCTGTTTTCTGGTTCTCACAGGCTTGTTGTGTCTTTTCATTGGTTTTCAACTGATTCTTCCATATAACACCTTTCCAAAAGGTGTCTACATGAAAGAACGGTTTTCTACTAATATATTAGATCATTTTAAGAGCATAGAAGAATAATTCAATTGCTTGATCATCTTTGAGAGTCATAAACTTTCTAATAAAACTCCTTAAGAATTCTTCTCTTTTGGTGCCAAAAAGTGAAGAGAAACGTAGTCTTATCTCACAAGAGTATTTGTGTAACCCAAGGCATCTTATAAGGGTCAAATAACTTTTGTAGGAAAGTGTTAATCACGATTCTACGTTATATCAAGCATATCATATTTTCTGCGTTTTCTGCGGTTTTGTTTTGACATTGTTGTTCCCTTGAAATCCACATTTATACAACACCGTGGAATATAAAGAAGAAGATAAATTCATCTAGCTGCTCTGCTCTGGCCTATGAATCTCGCTCTAGAGCGACTACATGCTCCGTTTTTCAAACTTGTTAATTATTCACCTTCATATTTGCTTAGAGGAGCAGGTTGTTTATTAACTTAAATTTCCTACATATAAATATCATCTGCAGAAGCAAACAGCTAGAATCCGATTTCTTAATTGTTATTTGCATTTCTTTCTTTAAAATGGATGTTATTTGCATTTCTTTCTTTAAGATGGATATACCAGATCAGCGCTCTTTTTATTTTCATTTATTTATAGAGAAATAGCAGCTTCTTTTGCTTAAATCTGCTTATGGTCGTATCAATTTTTTTTCCATTATCTTTTTGTATTAAATTGTTGAACGCTTTGAAATTCATCAGGTTTCATTGTAGGCAGGAAGGCAGGTGGATGATTTCTTTCCCCTTATCTAACAAATTGCAGATTAAGCAAACTAATGATTCATTGGATAAACGCATTTCTGCTCTGGAGAAGCTCAATCAAGTTGAAAATAAAAACCCTCCTGCTGCTGCTGCTGAATGAGATGTCAACTGGTGCAACCTTTCCGGGCGGGCGGCTTCATAGCAGCAAGGTTCTACATGTTTCATATTCCCGCGGCACCACTTGTTTGTCTATTGTAATTGACAAAAGAAAAGAAAAGAAAAAACGTGTTAATGATATCCCTCCCTCTTATGGCTCGTTTGGATTGATAGAATGTAATAGAATGAAATTAATCTGTTGGAAATTGAATGAAATGAATCTGTTGATATCATTCATTACTGCGTTTGGTAAGTAATGGAATGAAATCGTTTCTTATTGCTAGATATATTTTTTCATTCCATTCCAACCATTCCATTGGAATTTTGATGGAATGAAATCATCCATTTGTAGAAACCTATGGGTGAGTGGTAAATTTTGAGTATTAATTTAAGTGCAAATTAGTTATAAGGCCGTCGTTAGAGAATTAATAATCATTTAGGACACTCCGAAATCTTATTTAGTTATATAAGGACATTCTAATTTTAAAAAGGAAACTTATTTAGTTATAAGGACATTCTAATTTCAAGTGGATAAAGAAAAAAAAGTAAGGAAGAAGAAAAAAAAAAAAAAATGAAGCGTTGGAAGAAAAAAAAATTTAATTTTTTTTAGATGCAGTGACATTGATTACTTATGCAGTGACATTGATGTCTGACAAGGACATTGATGACTTATGCAGTGACATTGATGTTTGATGCATGGACATTGATGTCTGATACAGGAAAATTAATGTCCGATGCAGTGACATAGATGAATGATGCAGGGACATTAAGCTAAACAAGATCGTCAAATAATTCAAGATCGTGTTAAAAAATTGAGGGATTCCACAATGAATCCAATTATCAGGAGGGCACAAACAACGTGTGGCCATTACAAGAGTCATAGTGAAGAGTCTTTGTAGTTTCACCAAATTTGTACTTCTATCCATATTAAAAGCTCCACATTTGGAGAAATGCAAAACAAGAGCAGAGCTGACTGATGCAGTTGTTAGGTTTTGTTAAGAAATCTACGCGGGAACGCAGCGGAATTTAAAATTTTATTTCCTTTTAACCAGGATCGACTTCGTTTAAGCAATAAACAAATAAGTGGTAGACGGTGGTTACCTTGGTTGATCTAAAAGATCGGCGCTTTGACGGTCTAATGAGAGTAGTTTTGCATAGAGCCGCCCAAGTGTTCGGCCTCTACCGCTAGTCCACACGAACACCCTACCGGAATCCCATCATGGATTGCTATTGGAAAACTCCGTTACTAGACCGGCATTTTTCCCCTCTCTCCAACTTTCTATAGGATGCTTTCTATTTTACACAAGAACTATTAGTTCTTGGAATTGTGTTGTACAAAAGAGCTTGACACCCACCTCTTATTTATAGTGAGAGGGCGCCCCAACTAGAGTGGAGGAGAAGAAAACATTTTTCCCAATAAAATAAGGAAAATATAATTGATTGATTTATCTCATTTATTATAATATCTCATATTAAATATATCTAGAATATTGTCAATATCTTATATTGAATATTTCCAAGATATTGTCAATATCTAATATTACTATCTTTATTATATTACCATAATCAATTTACATATATATATCATATATATATTACATATATATATCATTATATATATTATACATACATGTGCATGCAGCACCAACTTGCACACACGCACTATTGTTTATATATATATATATATATATATATATATATATATATATATATATATATAATATATATCTAATATTAATATATGGTAATACCATTAATTAAATTGCACAATCCAAGCGTATCATATACAGTTCAATGTGACGCCCCATATAGCCAATAAATTGGCATCCGGAATATCCTTTAATTAATATAATATTATTAATATCTTGTATTTAATTTATTCATAATAAATAAATACCACCTTATTAATTTACCACTATAACCTTTATAGTCTCGAGATAAACTTTCCTTATTTGGTTATCATCTATAACCACATTTTAATCCGGCTAGATGTTCATATGTGTGTGACCCGATAGGCTTCCGAATATGTTGGCCGTAGACACAAAGTGCAAATTACGAAAATGCCCTTCATGCCTAACGATAACGGGATAGCGTCTAGCAACACACCGTGACCCCCAATCATCGGAAGAGTCAAATGCAATGACTACTACCTTTCATGTGAAACAGTTACCGTGTAACTTACAATCCTATCGCTGTAATAATATCCATACGGTCGTACGTCGAGTGTCAAACATTAACGACCGTATCTTATAATCTGGATATCATGCTCTCTCGAAGTAACTCATTTACTCCCACTTTGCAAAGATTCACGAGAGTAAGACGTTCATTATAAGAAGGCCCTTTCGGATATTCAATCCCAATCATAGGATACGCGATTCCCGGACGACCAATCATGTATACTCCGCATGCTTCAGTATCATACTCAATCACTACCGCATGATCGTCCCGTGGCTAGGGGAACCTCAATAGTGTCAAAGCATGATAATCCACACCGTGATGCCATGAAGACTCCGGTCAAAAGGATAATTACACAACCATCACATAGTGTGACACTTATCCGTGTAAGTGGGTCGGTCCTAACGTCACGCATTCTCTAATACACGTCCACGTCACGGTCCAAGTGTCTACTACACTTCGATAGAGCGAGATCTATCCCCGCCTTAAGGCAGTAAGACATCTAATACGTGCTAGTCTGTTTATACTATCAATGCCCTGTTTAATAGTACATCAGCCTAGAGACATTTAAGTATCAAACTTATTAAAGTGATTAGAGATCTCATCAACCATAGTCGCCTATCATGGTTTCTCTATCACAGTTTAATACTAAGGACGTCATCATCTAACAATTCACAATTGGTTCTCTAAAAGAACATATATATGACAACAGAAAAGCCATTTAATATATGTATAAACATAAAGAAATAGAAGGAAATGATCCGACCGGTCGGATCCGGTCCAACCCGATTGGGTTTAGGACACTATTTCAACAGGTTTTATGCAGTGGCATTGACGACTTATGCAGTGACATTGATGTCTGATGCAGGGACATTGATGACTTATGCAGTGACATTGATGACTATATTTACAATTAGATAACTGATGCAATGATATTGATGTCACCGCATATACAACTTGATACACAAATTTGATAACTTTGTAAAGTAACTTTATTTCTTTGTTATCTTTAAATATTTGATTGATGTTGGTTTATTTGATTAGTATTGGTTTAAATTTTCGATAACTTTGTAAAATAACTGTATTTCTTTTGTTTTTTTTGGTTTAAATGCATATTTTTACAACCAAAGGTATACATAGATTGTTACAATAACACGTCACTGCATAAATCGTTACAATAATACGTCACTGCATAATTTGATACAAAAAGACATCACTAAATAGATCGCTACAATAAGAAGTCACTGCATAAATCGCTACAATGAGACGTCATTGCATAAATCGCTACAATGAGATGTCACTGATCAAGGTTGTCAATGGATCGCAGGGGTCAATACATCATGGTAGCCAATGAATCGCGGCGGTCAATGCATCGGGGTGGTTAATGGATCCCGGTGTCCAATGCATCCGGGTAGGTGGTCAATGCATGACGGTGATCAATACGTCACGTCGATTTTTATGAAGAAAAAAATTGATTTTATGAAATTTATTCGGAAAAATATCAAATTTGATTTTAGAATAAAGAAGACGAAAAAATATGAATTTTAGTGAAAAAATTATAATGATCCGAGTTTTAGATCAAAATATATGACATTTAGAAATATGGTAAATTAAAAATAAAAATTAAAATTAAAAAAAAAAAAAAAAAAAACCCACCCACACGTTCAGTAAGTTTTATTTTTTATTTTTTATTTTTTATTTTTACTTTGAACGCTTCTTTTTTTTTTTCCTCCTTCCTTTTTTTTCCTTCTACCTCTTTATCCACTTGAAATTAGAATGTCCTTATAATTAAATAAGTTTTCTTCTTAAAATTAGAATGTCCTTATAACTAAATAAGATTTCGGAGTGCCCTATTACCCATAATAAGTGAAAAATCAATCATTTTAAATAATTGGCCCTTAATTTAATTGGACTATACTATGATGTCGTCAACGTGACACATAGAAGTTTATAAAATGTTTAATCACTCAATTAAATTTATTGGGTGAATGGAAAAGTAATACTCAAAATAGAAACCTATGGGTGAGTGGTAAATCTTTTTTTTTTTTTTTTTTTTTTTTTGCATACACTTGCATTTTATATCAGTAGAAGGAGAATACGGAACACAAGAAAATTTCTTCACGCTTCGTTTCAATGTAGTCTTCTTTGAACGGGCGTACGACCAGTTTCTATCTTGGGAGATGATTGCAGAGTGCACCGTAAATGCGATATAATATCGTCTTAAGGATAGAGCGTTGCGCTCGCCTCGGTCTAAGTTTTCTATTTTGCTTTCATTTCGATCTATATATTTAATTATCCTTGTTTCTGTAGCTGATTCATCATGTCAATGCTATGAAATTTACAGTTTTGAATGAAACAGAGCCCTGGAGGACTAACATATACCGGATCAGCGCTCTTTTTTATTTTTATTTATTTATAGAGAAATAGCAACTTCTTTTGCTTTAATCTGCTTATGGTCACATCATTTTTTTCCTTTTTCTTTTTGTATTGAATTGTTGAACGCTTTGAAATTCACCAAGTTTCATTGTAGGCAGGCAGGCAGGTGGATGATTTCTTTCCCCTTACTTTTCTAACGAATTGCAGATTAAGCAAACTAATGATTCATTGGATAAACTCATTTCTGCTCTGGAGAAGCTCAAGGAAGTTGAAAACAAAAACCCTGCTGTTGCTGCTGAATGAGATGTCAAATTGTGCAACCTTGCCGGGCGGGCGGCTTCATAGCAGCTAGGTTCTACATGTTTCATATTTCCACCGCACCACTTTTTTGTCTATTGTAATTGAAAAAATAAAAGAAAAAAAACGTGTTAATGCTATCCCTCTCTGCTATGGCTCGTTTAGATTGATAGAATGTAATGGGATGTAACGAATCTGTTGGAATTGAATAGAATGAATCTGTTGATATCATTCCATTACTGCGTTTGGTAAACAATGGAATGAAATCGTTTCTTATTGCTAGTATATTTTTTCATTCCATTCCGACCATTCCATTGGACTTTTGATGGAATGAAAATCATCTATTTTCATTCCGTTGGAATGAAAACACATTCCATTCTTCCGTTGCCAAACACGCCAAATTGATGAAATTTTTAATTTAATAAAAAATTGAGGAGATATCAATAAGGATAAAGCTGCAAATCTTATTTAATGAAAATCACCACCAAACAGCCTAATATATATGCATTACACAAATAGAAGGTAGAAACAAACTGATCACTAACCCACTACCAACTAACACCTAAAAACATGGAAACACTTTCTACTAATTTATTAGACTCGGTCAAACACTAATGACTCAACAATCACTCCCTTAAACTGAAAATGTTCAAACATTCAGTTTAACAGAGCTTGCAGCTTCTTAAACAACATCCTTCAAAGAACATACGCCAAGTAAACTTCTAAGCTTTTGAAATGCAGCTAATTTGAGAGACTTTGTAAAAATATCAGCAACTTGATCTTCACTTGTGCATAACATAATATCAATGACTTCCTCTTTTGTGATATCCCTTATAAAATGATACTTCACATTTAAGTGCTAGCTTCTTCCATGTTGAACATGGTCTTTCGATAGTTTTATTGCTGAATCATTATCACAATAAATGCAAGTGGCTCCCTTTTGTTTGAAATGAAGCTCGTCAAGAATATTCCTTAACCATATAGCTTGACTTGCACATGCAGTTGCAGCAACAAACTCTGCTTCAGCTATTGATAATGTAACGATAGGTTGCTTCTTTGAAGACCATGAAATAGCTCCTGTCTCCTGAACCAAGCATGAAAACGTATCCCGAAGTGCTCTTACCATCATCTTTATTTCCAGCATAATCACTATCGGTAAAACCCAATAAATTTGTCTTCACTCCTTTCCTGTAAAACAACCCATAATCGATCGTTCCGTTCAAGTAATGACAGGGGCGGAACCAAGTGAGGGGTGGGGTGGTCTCAAGCCCACCCAAAAAAAAAAAATAGTGAGAATATGTTTGTAGTAACCCTATAATAAAGACCAAAATGATAACCAAGACCACCCAAAATAACCAAGACCACCCCATAGTAAATTCCTGATTCCGCCACTGAGTAATGATGAACTCTTTTCGCAGCTAGCAGATGCATTTCATTTGGATTTTCAATGTACCTGCTTAGAACACTTACTGCATACATTATATCCGGTCGTGTAGCAGTTGAGTACAATAAACTCCCCACAATTTGCTTATAAAGGGTGATGTCAATCTTCTTTCCTTCACGATCACGAGTCAGCTTCAAATTTACTTCAGCAGGTGTGCTAGCAGAGTTACAATTTTGCATTTGAAACCTGTCCAAAATTTCTTGCGCATACCTTTTTGACATATGAAAATTCCAGTAGCACACTGCATCACTTCAGACCCCAAAAGATAATGCATCTTTCCAAGATCAGACATATCAAATTAAAGCATCATGGAATGCTTAAATCTGTCAAACATTGCACTATCATTTCCAGTATAAATTAGATCATCCACATACAAGCAAACAATAAGCATTTTCCCTCCATCTTCAACTTTAATGAAAAGTGTGTGCTCATATGGACATTTCTTGAATCCTTCCTTCAAAAAATAGGCTTCAATACGACTATACCAAGCCCGTGGTGTTTGTTTTAGTCCATAAAGAGCCTTATTTAATTTATAAACTTTATGCTCATTTCCAAACTTGATATAACCAGGAGGTTGTTTAATAAATACCTGTTCTTTCAAATCGCCATGTAGAAATGCTGATTTCACATCCAACTGGAAAATAGGCCATGAGTTTTGCGCCGCTAAAGCAAGCACTAGTCCAAGATATTGTCAATATTTTATATTGATTATATTTATCTTATTACCATAAATCTATTTTTTCCAGAATCAATTAACATCTAATATTAATATTATGGTAATCTTATTGATTAAATTGTACAACTCAAATGTATCCTATACACTTAAAATATGCACCCCTCCTACCAAGATTTGGCATCCGAATATTCTTTAATTAATATAATGTTATGATTAATTAATTTGCAAAATACATGTGTATCAATATACATATATATTTTCGACACATATACATCATATGTATATTTAATTAATTAACATAATTAATATCTTGTATTATATTTATACATAATAAATAAATACCACCATATTAATTTACCACTATAACATTTATAGTACGAGATAAACTTTTATTATTTGGTTATCATCTATAACCACATTTTAATCCGACTCGATATTCATATGTGTGTGACCCGATAGGCTTCCGAATATGTTGGCCGTAGGCACAAAGTGCAAATTACGAAAATGCCCTTCATATCTAACGATCACGGGATAGCGTCTAGCAACACACTGTGACCCCCAATCATCTAAAGACTCAAATGAAATGACTACTACCTTTCATGTGAAACAGTTACCGTGTAAATAGAATCATATCGCTGTAATAATATCCATACGGTCGTACGTCGAGTGTCAAGCATCAACGACCGTATCTTATAATCTGGATATCATGCTCTCTCGAAGTAACTCATTTACTCCCACTTTGCGAAGATTCACGAGAGTAAGACATTCATTATAAGAAGGCACTTTCGGATATTCATCCTACTGATAGGGTACGCGATTTCCAGACGACCAAACATGTATACTCCGCATGCTTCAGTATCACATCCAATCACTACCGCATGATCGCCCCATGGCTAGGGGAAACCTTAATAGCGTCAAAGCATGACAATCCACACCGTGATGCCATGTAGACTCCGGTCCTAAGGATAATTACACAACCGTCATATAGTGTGACACTTAACGGTGTAAGTGGGTCAGTCTAACGTACGCATTCTCTAATACACGTCCACTTACAGTCCAAGTGTCTATACACTTCGATAGACGAGATCTATCACTGCCCTTAAAGACAGAAGACATCTAATACGTGCTAGCATGTTCGTACTATCAATGTCATGTTTAATAGTACATCAGCCTAGAGACATTTAAGTATTAAACTTATTAAAGTGATTATAGATCTCATCAACAATAATCGCCCATCATGGTTTCTTTATCACAGTTTAATACTAAGCACGTTATCATATAACAATTCACAATTGGTTCTTTAAAAGAACAAATATATGACAACATAAAAGCCATTTAATATATGTATAAATACAAAGAAATAGTAGAAGTGATCCAAACCGGTCGGATCCGGTCCAACCCGATTGGGTTTAGGACACTATTTCAACAGGATTGTGTCATGCCGTGCAACCGGAGAGAATACTTCTTTATAGTCAACGTACTCTTGGTTATAGCCTTTGGCGACTAAACGTGCTTTGTACACTACAAGAAAATGTGTTTAAAGGGACAACCTTTAAAGGGACGACATTGTCGTCCCTTTATACATATTTATTGGGACGACTGTGTCGTCCCTTTAAATGAATTCAAACATAGTCAAAGTTTTGGTCAGATTTTTTGGAGGGAAACTTTAATAGGACGACAATGTCGTCCCAAAAAACAAAATATTAACCCCACCGTGCCAGGTTGGATTTCCACGTGGACAAAACAATTTAAAGGGACGACAATGTCGTCCCATTAAACCATTTTTCAGATAAAAATATGTTATGTGGAAAAATATATAAGATTTTTTTTTAAGGACTGTTAAGGGTGAAAATCTATGCTTTATTAGGATATATTTTACGATATTTCTCCCCTTAATTGGTTTGATTGCATAATAAATGGCCCTCTTATGGAAATATCGAGCATACTAGGTTTTTAAGGACTTATTCGCAATATTGAATAAATTATGTGTTTTCATCGTGAATTATAATTAATTGGACTTTATTACAGTTTTGCGATGTTTTCCATGTATTATAGGTATGTTCAATGTGCTCAAATGATGATCAAAAAGGGTTAAAACTCGAGCTATAAAGATTTAAGAAGAGATAATGATGAAGTGGATTGAAGAAAAGAGATAAAGATGAAAAAATCGCATTCGAGTCATCCTGAACGTTATTCATCATGGCGTCCCATGGTGAGCAGCGTTAAGAAATATCGGACGGGCGTCCATGGAGACAATTTTGATACAGAGAGTCTGAACGGAGTTTGAACGAGCGGCTGAGGGGAGTTCAGAAATCTGGACGAGCGTCCAATTAAGTGGACGAGCGTCCGTCCGCCGACTTAGTGAAACCGCCTCAAATCTCTATAAATACCTGCCTATTTTCACACATTAAGACACGAGTTTTACAATCTTAAAACCCTAAACCCTAAGGCGGCCTTGGCTGCGGTTTTACACTTTTTATTTCCGATTTTATGCACTTTTGAGTTCGATCAAAGTAGGCTAGTTCTATGTTATTTTTCTGCTTTTCTGGGTTGCTGAGGATGTTCAGAGGCTAGAACCTCCTTCAAACGAGAATTGTGAAGCCGTCAGCATTGACTTGATCTCTTTATTTCGACTTTTACTGTGAGTATTTATTACGGTTGTTTCTTATCTATGCATATTCTTGTTTTAACGCAATTATATTGGAAGATATGTTGTGCGCTTGATATGTTATTGTTTGATGGAAATCTTGAATAGCATAGATCACCATAGATAAGAATAGTTCAATAGATTTACATTAACGGAAGTTAGTAAGCCTAAAAACTAGATCGTTAACGTAAAAGTTGGCACCTTTGATCTCTCTAACGTGTTAATTTAGTATTGGAAGATACTAGGTTAATAGATGAATTGCCCAAGGAATTAGGAGTTCATGTTTAGGTAAGGTAAATCACAACCTCAGTAAATACCACGTAAAATCGAGATAGGAGATCAATGCATGTTGATAGGTGGATCAATCCTCGTTTGTCTTTTATAAACTTGATTTACAATCCTCATAGCTTAGTTTAGATTAGTTAATTTATTTTCCTGCACTTTTAGTTTATTTTATCGCTTTCAAATCTCTCCTAGCATTGGATTAATCTCCTCTGTCTAGTTATTCTCTGCGTATTTGTTTAGTTAGTTATTCGTTAGGTTAGTAATCGTGACAATAGTTAGTTAAAACAAAAGCTAGGGTTAACATTCGTCTAGTTCCCCGTAGGATCGACCCGGCATTAACCTCTGTACTACGATCCTTATACTTGAGGTTAACCGGTTTATAAATATTATTACTTGTTTATTCGCATTAGATAAATCCGGGACAAGTTTTTGGCGCCGTTGCCGGGGAACCCGGACGGTTTGCCTAGTTTTTGTTTTTGTGTGTTTTGTTTTCTGTTTTTTTGTTCAGTTTTCTTTCTATTTTCTGCGTTTTAATCCTTGTTTTTAGGTCGATTTCTAGAGGATTTAACCTTTAAGTAGTTAGGAATTTAGTGTTTAGGATTAGGGTTAAAGTTCTTGTTTTGTGATTAGTTCTTTTTCCTTTGTTTTTCCCGCTCTGTTTCGTTATACATCTCTGTTTTGGAAATCGTTGCATTCTGGAAATTTTGCATATGAACGAAGTCCCATACCTATGAACGCCCGTTCACTGTAAAATTTCAATCCTGCATCAATTCTTGACCTCCAGACGAGCGTTCATATATTTGGACGCCCGTCCAAAAATTCTGAAAAATCAGACGAGCGTTCATACGTTGAACGCCCGTCCGTCTGAAAACCAGGCAGACGCTCGTCCATATTTTTGGACGCCCGTCCGTCTGCTCTTTTCCTCTTTCTTTCTTTTTCCCTAGGTCTTGATAATAGTTCTAGATTTCAAACCTTTTAGATAGATTCTTAGGTTCCCTTTTCATAGTTTAAGTTTTTAATTTCGTAGTTTTCAGGTTTGTTCAATAGAGTTGGGTTTCGGTTTATGCAAACTCGAAGTCAGAAAGGGCCATTACTCTTTACACCTGACCTCGAGCGGACCATAGTCAGACCCAACAGGCGGAAACTTCGTTTCACCGATCCTTCGGACGAAGAAAGCTCAGCCAACCAAGAAATTGAACAAAAGTTGATAGAAGAAATCGAAGAAATAGTAATAATGGCAGCAGAGGATCGACGTACGTTGGCAGACTACGCCATGCCTGGTGCGCGATCCTTTGTCAACCCGGCTATAGTCTTGCCCGCCATTCTTTGCTCAAACCTTCGAGCTCAAGCGGGGCTTATCCAGGATGATGCGGCATGCATCAATTTTCTGGCTACCAATCGTAAAATCCGCATACCCACTTACACACGTTCTTAGAGATATGCGGTACTACTCGCATCCAAGGTGTAAGTGAGGATGCTATCAAGCTCAAACTTTTCCCTTTTCCTTAAAAGGGGCGGCGAAGAATGGTATCACTCTCTTCCCCCGAATCTATCACTACATGGGCTTTGGACTCGAGAAGGAGTTTTTGAGTCAATATTTTCCACCCTCTAAGACGGCCCATTGCTTAAATGAAATTTTCACATTTTCTCGGAAGGAAAATGAATCATTTTTCGAGGCCCTGAGGAGGTATAAATCTCTTCTTAGAAAGTGCCCCATCATGGCTTGCCTTTGGAGAGGTTAGTCATTACTTTCTTTAAGCGGATTGACCGAGCTCACTAAGGGCATGGTCAATAGTTCATCTGGCGGGACGTTTCAAGAAGACTCCAGCACGAAGGATGGGCATTGTTCAAGACATTGCCAAATATAACTATGCTCCATCCTATCGAGGCAATTCAAGCTCCTCCTCCCAAAAGTGGAGGAAGTAAATGTTCAAAGTCCGATTGCCATGCTGCAGAGGCGAGATGGCCAATCCTCAAACTCCAAATCCTACGAATCGACTCCTTCGTTCCGCGAAACCCTCGGGTTACAGTATTGCGAATCTTCTTTGTCCGATTGGTCACGTAAATGGCCAATGTCAATTTAACCCCAATTCTTCATACCAAGTCAATATCCGTGCGCATGGGCGGTACACTCAGGTCCAATGCCAAAACTGCGATAATATGGGGCACACTTCCAGATTCTGTCCTATGAATGGGCAGAATGCTGAAGTAAATGCGTTCTATGGCCAGAACACCCAAAGGTTTAATCAACCATCTGGCCAGAATCAATTCCAGAACCAAGGGTTCAATCAAGCTTCCAATTTTAATCCGAATTCGAGTTTTAATTCGAATTCAAGTTTCAATAAGAACCCTGGTCCCGCTCAAAACCAAAACTCAAATTTTTCCAGCCAGACACAAAGATTCAATCAGAATTGGCCTTCTAATTCCAATTCCAATTTTCAAAATCGGCCCAGCCAGCCATACTCTTCAAACTTCCAAAGACTCTCAAAGTCCTCGAATTCAAATGATCTTAAGTTTGAATGGAACTCATTCAAAGAAGAGCAAAACAAGAATATTCACTCTAATGAGTACCAATAAGAATCTTGAGAGACAGATCGGGCAATTGGTGAGCAATTAGCATCAAGACCCCTGGCATCCGCCCGAGTTTTACCGAGAAAAATCCTAAGGAGGTCATGTTGCTCAGGCCGATTTGAGCGAAACCAATGTCTTCGACCTCGTACCAACAACGCATTATGGACAAGAGGAGGCCAAGACAATGAGTTTAAGAAGTGGTACACGGTGAGTGGTCCCCTGGTTTCGGAAATTGATAGCCCCTCCCCGCCATTGATAAGGCGGGGAGGGAAGTTGAGCACCCATCATCCCCTTGGGCGCAAGCAAGTACTCAGTGGTGATCCTCGATAGGTGAAAAGGTTGCAAATCCTCGGTGGCTGTGTTCACGAGGACCGAACAAGTTAGAAATCCTCAGTGGTGACCCTCGAGGCATGAAAAAAGGAAAGAAAGTCGGTGGGTGATCCACGACTACGAAAAGCCTCTGAAAAGACGGTTCGGTGGAAGGATGTGGAAGACAAAGCTATCGGTGCATCCTCAAAGAGAGTCTTTTCGAGAGTGATCTCAAGAAGCTTCCGTTTCCACCGAGGAAGAGCAACATTCCTTTGGTTGAAGACAAAAAGTACGAGAAGGTGCTCAACCTTACGAAAAATACTCGTAAATCTGCCATTATCCGAGGTCTTGGTGAGATGCCTAAGTATACAAAGTTCATCAAGGATGTTGTATCTTCCAAGAAGAAGTTAGCAGGAATGGACCAAGCGGTTGGTAAGGAATGTTCTCTGGTCAATAATGAAAGCTTACCAATCAAGAGAAGCGACCCAGGGAAATTTGTGCTCACATTGCAGATGGGAGGCCTAGTCTTCCCAAATTCCTTATGTGACTTGGGCGCGTCTATCAGCTTGATGCCATTGTCTGTGTGCAAGCAGCTGGGTTTACAAAGCCTTCTAGAACCCACGACCATGAACTTGCAGTTCGCTGATCGATCTTCTAAGAAAGCTTCAGGGATCTTAAAGGATGTATTAGTTCAAATAGATAGGTTTACCTTTCCAGTTGGTAGATGCGTTTAGATATTGAGAAAAGTGAAAATGTTCCGTTAATTCTTGGAAGGCCTTTTCTATCTACAGCTAGAGCCCTCATCGATTGTGATGGTGGGCATGTGACCATTCGGGTTGGTGACCAGGAGGTGAGCTATAGTGTATCAAAATCTATCAATGCACCTTCTGGAGCTCCAACCGGCTTTTCCGTTGAGGAGACTTCTGATGATTTCGACGACTTCATGGATAAGCAAGTCATGGCTGTAGAATCAGAATATGAGCGACTGATTGATAAGCTGAATAGTCGTGGTGTGGTCAATCTAGACCATTTAGCAGCTGATTTCGAGGATGAGCTAAGAGAAGAAGCCTTGGCGAGTGGGACCACTAAGTAAGCTCAAACGATGTTGAGTTGAAGAGTGGTGATCTTAAATCAAGTCCTGAGGATCCTCCCGTAGATTTGAGTGCTCAAGCCGTTGCTAAACATCTTAAGTATGTGTTTCTAAGAGAAGGTGACAAGCTTCCTTTGATCATCTCTGCCAAGCTATCTCGTATGAAGAGCTTAAATCATTAAACGTCTTGCGCAAAAATGAAAAAGCCTTTGGATGGCGGTGGGAGATATCCGAGGATATCTCCCGACATCTGTATGCACAAGATCAAGGCGAGGAGGGTGCAAAACGAGTTAGACAGACCTCGTAGAGAGACTCAACCTCACATGCAAGAGGTAGTCAAGAAGGAAATTATCAAGCTTCTAGATATGGGTATCATATACGCCATTGCAGACAGTGAGTGGGTATCCCCAACTCAAGTAGTTCCCAAAAAGGGTGGAATTACTATTGAGAAGAATGAGAAGGGAGAAGAGATAGCATTGAGGCTCGTCACGAGGCTATCGGTCTCAGATGACTATAGAAAACTCAATGAGGTCACACCGAAAGATCATTTTCCTCTTCCATTCATTGACCGGATGCTTGGCGCTTTGGCGGGCACGCATTCTACTGCTTCCTGGATGGATATTCAGGATATTTCCAGATACCCATCGATCCTGTTGACCAAGAGAAGACCACCTTCACCTGCCCCTATGGTACATTTGCCTACAGGCGGATGCCATTTGGTCTCAGAATGCCCCAAACCACCTTTCAAAGTGTATGATGATGGCAATCTTTGTGGGTGGTTGAAAAGTGTATGGAGATTTTTATGGATGATTTCTCGGTCTTTGGTCAATCCTTCGATGATTGCCTCGATAATCTTGATCATGTGTTGTCTAGATGTGTGGAAAAGGACTTAGTGCTTAATTGGGAGAAATGCCATTTCATGGTAGATGAAGGTATAGTCCTTGGCCACAAAGTGTCCGCCAGAGGAATAGAAGTAGATAGGGCCAAGGTAGAAGCTATTGAGAAGATGAGTTATCCTAAGAATGTTCGGGAAGTCCGAGGTTTTCTCGGACATGTCGGCTTCTATAGGAGGTTCATCCAGGACTTTTCAAAGATTGCCAAACCCCGCTCTACTTTACTCGAGAGAAGACGTTACCTTTGATTTTGATGAGAATTGCAAGCGCGCGTTTGAAGAGCTTAAGAGTAGGTGATCTCTCGCTCCAATTCTTATATCGCCAGATCGAACTTGCCCTTTGAACTTATATGCGATGCATCCAACTATCTTGTTGGTGCGATCTTAGAACAACGCATCGAAGGAAAGTTCCACCTATCTACTACGCCACCACACGTTGAATCCTTCGCAAGTTAACTATACGACTACCGGGGTGAAGGAATTATTGGCGTAGTGTTTGCTATGGACAAGTTCCGTAGTTACTTGCTAGGTGCTCAAGTGATCGTGTGTGGACTCCACCACGCGCCTTGCGTTATCTCATGACCAAAAGGAAGCTAAACCGCTATCTTGCGTTGGATCTCGACCTCCAAGAATTTGACGTTCAAATCAAAGATAAGAAGAGCGGTGAGAGCGTAGTGGCGGATCATGTCTCTAGGATGATAAGTGAGGAAAAGGGTGATCCTGAAGATATAGATCTTTACTTTCCTCTGAAAACATCATGTTGATCGATGGCGCTCTCCCGATGTTCCATGGTATTCGTCCCATTGTGAATTACCTTCATGCCCGCTACCTTGACCCGAGATGTCGTGATCGGGAGAAGAAGAAGTTCTTCTCTCGATATGAAATATTTCGTTTGGGATGAACCTTATTTGTTCAAGATCCGCAAAGATGGTTTGCTTAGGAGATCGTTCTGAATCGAGCAACGAGAGATTATCGAGCAATGCCATAGCGGACCCACAGGTGGTCACTTTGGTCCTTGGAAAACGGTTGCGAAGATCTTCCAGTCCGGTTTCTATTGGCCTACGATCTTTAAGGACACAGAAGCTTTCTGCAAAGCTTGCGATAGGTGTCAAAGAACCGAACTCTAACAAGGCGTTTTGACATGCCTTTGAAACCCACATCTTAGAGTGCGAAGTCTTTGATGTATGGGGTATCGATTTTATGGGACCTTTCCCATCATCCTCGCGTAACAAATACATCTTGGTTTGCGTCGACTATGTTTCGAAATGGGTGGAGGCGGTAGCCACTCCTCACAATGATCATAAAACGGTCATGAAGTTCCTAAAAAAGAATATCTTTGTGAGATTTGGGTGTCCTCGAGCCTTGATCAGTGATGAAGGAACGCATTTTTGCAACCGACCTCTAGAGAAAAAGTTCTCGAAAAGTATGGTGTACGCCATAAGACCGGCACCCCATACCATCCGATGACTAGCGGTCGGTTGAGCGAAGCAACCAAAGCATTAAAAGATCCTGAGAAAATCGTGAATGATCATCGCAAGGATCGAGTCTGAAGTTGGATGATGTCTTATGGGCTTATAGGACCGCCTATAAAACTCCTATGGGTACATCACCATATCAAATGGTCTACGGAAACCGTGTCATCCGCTCGTCGAGTTAGAGCATAGAGCGTATTGGGCTACAAAGTTTCTGAACTTTGATTCCCAATCTTGTGGGAAACATCGACTACAGCAGTTACACGAGCTGGACGAGTTCAGACTCCAGGCCTATGAAAGTGCCAGGATCAGCAAAGATAAGATGAAATCGCTCCATGATGCGAAAATTAAGAAGCGAGAATTGAGTCGGCGAACAAGTTCTCTCTACAATTCTAGGTTACATTTGTTTCTGAAAGTTGAGGACTCGTTGGTCCGGCCCTTTCGAGATTCTCCAAATCATTCCTGAGGCGTTCTAGAACTTCGTGGTTATAGCGGTGACCCGTTTCGAGTCAACGGTCAAAGGTGCAAACACTATATCGGTGAACCTAAAGAGGCATCTTTGATTGTTAAATTTCTCGATATTCTCGGATGTGGTGTTACTCGAGTCGAAGAATTTGACGAGTTATCATCCGACTTGTTCTCCGAGGATGACAATGGTGATCCGTCTGAAGAAGTTCTAGCGGTAGTGAAGCGATATGGAAGAGTTTGAAAGGGAGCGACAGTTGAAGCGCCATCGAGGACTCGAGTATGAAGAGGTCACCCATGGGAGGTTCAAGCGTATGTGGAGGCTATTAAAACTTTTCCCCATGTGTGAGATCTTGCTTCTGCAGCCCACACTCTCGATCGAGCTTACACGAGGTAGTGGGTGGCGAGAAAAGTCAAATGGCCGGATCGGTGAGCTTACACTATGTCGAGCTAACGACATAAACCAAAAGCGCTACTAGGAGGCATCCTAGATATCCGTATTATATTAGTTACTCTCTTTGTGTGTCTATCTTTTTCTTTGTAGTTGTTCATGCTTTAAGCTAAGTCTAATTAAGTTTTGTCTGCTTTTATCGCTTTAGCATTCGATTAGATATGAGATACGGTATTTTGCCGGAGGAGTTCCCTCTCATTAGTAGGATTTCCTTCTCACCGTTTCGGATGGACCTGGGGCACGATAGTTACGGATATAGATATAGATATTCTTACCCGCCGTCGGATCTGCTACTTATGTTCTCATTGTTCCCCGATGCTCGGGGGGTGAAGATTTTACCATTGAGGAGTTGCAGCGACTTTAGGAAGACCGTACCGGATCCTTAACGATGCAATGCTGACGGATTTAGCCCTAGTACTGCAGGATGAGCATTTCCAGGGTGAAGAGGCAGCTGATGATGATTGGGGTGTTCAGGATGACTATGACTTTCCTCCGGCTGTTGATTTACTCCGTCGTTTTATCAGGGTTATAGACTGGGCAGAGCTTTATGATGACTAGCTATTGTTTCTTAGTTAGTTTTGTCTTCGTCGAGCTCCGACGTAAAAATGAAAGCGCTGAGTAGGAGGCAACCTACTGTTTAAGTTATGTTTTTCTGTTTTTTATGTCTTCGTTATGTCATTATTGTACTCGTTTGAATTTTATCAAGTATTAATAAAAACTATCGATTTTATTTCCTTATGTGTGAAAAAAATTGGAATTTTGTGAGTTTCTCTGATGGACGCCCGTTCACATGAACTGGACGCCCGTCCGGACCTCAATCTAGATGGACGCCCGTCCACTATAGTGGACGCCCGTCTGCAAATATCCCTCCTATCCTGAATGTAAAAATGCCACATGGACGAGCGTCTAAAATTATGGACGCCCGTCCAGTTCATGCGGTTACAAGTGAACGCCCGTCCGTAAGTATGGACGAGCGTCCGTTCGAGCCTATATACCAAATTCTGGCGTGAACCCTCATTTTCTGTGATTTTCAAACGGCGAACCCGACTCCTCCTCCTCCAAACCTCAAATCTTCGTTTAAAACCAAATTTGGCGATTCTTGTTGCAAAAGAACGCTCCTTGCACCTTCTTTTCATTCATCTAGTCCATTCGCTCCAACAATCAACGAAATTTGAAGAATCGGAGATTATTCAGTGCGGCCATTTGGACAAAATTTCAAATTTTGGGGGCCAATCTTGGTGTTTCTGGGCTTCTAATCCATTCGATCATCATCCTCACATAGCATTTGGTGAGTCTATAGCAACTTTTCTCGATTCCATTCAAGTTTTTGAGAGTTCGATCTTGGCTCGACTCATTTTCTTGAATATGCGCTCATCTTGTTTTAATTTTCTTTTGTTGCTCTTCTCTTCCCCAAATCCAAGTTATGATGATGATATGGTGTTCTTATGGCGGTTGTGGATGGTGTGGTCTTTTTGTGGTGTTTGTTTGGGTATTTTTGTTGACTTGAAATCCCGATTTGGACGATAAACGGGTAACCATTTGTGTGAATGGTTTAGTCTCATTATAAGTTTGACGATGGTGCGTAAGAAGGAAATTGTGAAGCGTTACGGTAAAGGTTTGGCTAGGGAGAGCGGTAAACGTAAACGTCCTGAGTTTGATCCATCCCAACTGGACCCGAACAGAGGCGTAGTCTTTAGAGATCAACCCCCCCGAACATCTCAACGGGCTGGGACCAATTTACGGGATGATTCTTCCTCCAATTCTGAAACTGAGGAAGACGATGAGGTCCCCCTCATTAGAATGGCTCGAGGTACCCGAGGTGAGGAGTCGTCTAGAGCCGTGCCGTCTAGAGTTGAGGGTGGTGAGGAGAACGTTGTGCGAGAAGAACTGAGCCGCGAGCACCTCCTAGAAGAAGTCTAAGGTCATTATCCTCTTTCGATGCCTCGCCGATTTGTCAATCCACCAGCTTATGGTGCCTACACTAGGCATTACTCTACCAGAGTCCGATTTTTGATAGAGAGGTGAAAGTTTCACAAGTTGATCCGGCGTTCGCTAACATGTTACGGGCTAGAAGTGGTCTGCTTTGACACAAGTTCCATCTACTCATGTAAATGATTCTATCGTCCGTGAGTTCTATGCCAACTTTTCTGAGGCGGACCTAGATCACGAGTATGTTATGGTACGAGGTGTTAAGGTTCCTTTCTCTGCGAAGGTCATAAATGAGAAATACAAGTTGCTTGCTTTGAGGTTTAGACTATAAAGAGGAGATTGCTAGGAGGCAAAATGAGGATGGTCGGGATCCTATGGAGGAATTGCGGTTAAAGGTTTGTCCGGATGTGGCGTGGGTATTGAGGCCCTCTGGTGCGAGGAAAGAGTTAGTCACTACGACATGGACCGAAGATTGGAGAGTCCAATGCCGTTTTATTCAGAGTCGTTTGATCCCGAAGAATAATCTTACTCACTTTCAGTTAGTGATCTTGGGATGTTGTACGCGTTGGCTTTGGATTGAATGTTGATGTAGGTCAAGCTTTATTCGATGAAATTTCCATGAACCGTAAAGTATATACACGGAGTTTGATAGTTCCGCATTTGATTCATCGATTATGTTTGGATCGCGGGGTTCTTTGAGTATACATCGGATCACAAAACAAAGAGTTATCCCCCATTCGTAGAGAGAAGGTTGGGACTACAACACTGAGAGCCGGTTCCCACCACAAACCTTCCGCGGGCCCTTCTTGGTCTACTTTGTCGACGCGGAGCGCATACCACGATATAGTATGGCGAATAGCCTCCGGGATTGGATGGTGGAGCTTCACGAGGGGCGTAAGAACATCATGTCGGTGCTCAAGTGTGTTGTGGAGGGAAAAAGCCGAGGAACATGAGTATTTTTGAGGAGAGTGACATGGAGTTCGTATTCTCTGATCCTATTGAGACCGTGATCGGTGAGATGCTTGAGGCGGTAAAGAGGCCTGATGATCCGGTTGATGAGGACATCCCAAAGAGCTTCACCTTCTGCCTTTTGCCCGCACACCGAGCTTCACACAGCTCGCGTCTCACGGTGGTGTCCTTCCACGCATCCTTCTCCGGTTCTTGATCCTACTGTTGACGCTGCTCTCTTCTTTGAGACGACTCCGGGCTCCTTGAGTTTTCATTCGCTTTACCCCTTTTCTCGGTTGATGTTGCACTTTTTGATACATTTCATTCGATTTGGTCATGTACTATACATGTTGTTACTTTCCTTTTGGTTACTATTCATGGTTCATATACTCTCGGTTTCTCGCTTACGTGACTTGTGTTGACATATTTATTTGATGGTCGTATTTTTTTCATCCGTTTGAATTATTATCTCTCTTGCCATATTATACCCCGCTTCCCGAGTTTTCGTTTTCTCGAGTGTTGCGAGGTGGTTTTGTCGAGTACTCGTTGAGTTACGTTTGGGCGTTTTTTTTCCACGCTTTTTGCGGCGTTGGCCCTTTCATGCTCCAAATTTCGACCAACATCTCGATTTTTCTACGCGAATCCAAATAAGTTCTTCTCATTTTCTTTTACGCACAACATGAGGACATGTTGAGTTTTTAAGTGTGGGGGAGGGGATAGTTCGAATGCATATACGTTTAATTACTACGTTAGTTTGTTTATTATGCAAAATTATGCTCAATTTTCAACAAATTTTCAAAATTTTCCTATACTTGTGTTTTTGTTTTGTCCCGAGTAGGCAATTCGACGTGAAGTTCGTTATTTTGCAATCATCTATGCGATATTTCATATGTTTGATAAGTTAGTTGTTTCACCAAGATTTACATTTCACGAGCCATAGTGAATGATGAGCTATTTTATTAAGTTATACCCGTTGTGGATCAAGTAATTTTGATTATCTTTTAAGTCATGTGCTTAGTGCTACGTGCATATCGTGAGATTTATGATAGGTTGTATTTAGCTCCAGTCACGAGATATCGTGTGAATATCTAAACGTTTGAATGTGATAGGTAACACGGGACTAATGTCAATTAAAAAGACAAGTTAATAGTTGGTTAAAAAGGGTGTGTCGAAAGCTAGTCGATGATTTGAGTGTGATAGGGTATACCACGTATGTCCTATACCACTATGATGACTAAAAGCTCACGGCAGCTTAGGAAGAAATCGCCTTATGATTGGAGTAAGGTAGGTATTATCTCGAAATGTCCTATTCTCGCTATGAGGGCAATAGCTTCTTCTAATGTGTGTTTAAAGTGAATAAGTTAAATTAACTAAAGGATTGTTGCGAATTGAATAAGGCTTAGTTCTCGTTGATCTTATCCCAAGAGATAAACCGATGGATATGATGTAGGGATTATCCTCTGAGTATTTCGGAAAGGCCCTAGATATATTCGATCATCTTTTCGGGATATGTCACGCTTTGTAGGTGCACCTTATGAGTGTCATTTATTACTATTCTGCAAGGGGGTAATAGCTAGTTTTGCTTGAGTTGTTCAAGTTTGGATCTAGCGGAAGTTCCCTATGGCTATGCACTCACACACCGGTGGACATCTAAGTTATTGGATGTATGTTATATTTGTTTAGATGCATGCTTTCCTTTCTCGAGCCTAATTTTGTTTTGTTTTGCTCTCCGACGAGCAAAGTTTAAGTGTGGGGAGTTGTTAAGGGTGAAAATCTATGCTTTATTAGGATATATTTTACGATATTTCTCCCTTAATTGGTTTGATTGCATAATAAATGGCCCTCTTATGGAAATATCGAGCATACTAGGTTTTAAGGACTTATTCGCAATATTGAATAAATTATGTGTTTTCATCGTGAATTATAATTAATTGGACTTTATTACAGTTTTGCGATGTTTTCCATGTATTATAGGTATGTTCAATGTGCTCAAATGATGATCAAAAAGGGTTAAAACTCGAGCTATAAAGATTTAAGAAGAGATAATGATGAAGTGGATTGAAGAAAAGAGATAAAGATGAAAAATCGCATTCGAGTCATCCTGAACGTTATCCATGCAAACGTCCATGGTGAACAGCGTTGAAATATCGGACGGGCGTCCATGGAGACAATTTTGATACAGAGAGTCTGAACGGAGTTTGAACGAGCGGCTGAGGGGAGTTCAGAAATCTGGACGAGCGTCCAATTAAGTGGACGAGCGTCCGTCCGCCGACTTAGTGAAACCGCCTCAAATCTCTATAAATACCTGCCTATTTTCACACATTAAGACACGAGTTTTTACAATCTTAAAACCCTAAACCCTAGGGGCGGCCTTGGCTGCGGTTTTACACTTTTTATTTCCAGTTTTATGCACTTTTGAGTTCGATCAAAGTAGGCTAGTTCTATGTTATTTTTCTCGCTTTTAGGGTTGTTTGAGGATGTTCAGAGGCTAGAACCTCCTTCAAACGAAATTGTGAAGCCGTCGGCATTGACTTGATCTCTTTATTTCGACTTTTCTTGTGAGTATTTATTACGGTTGTTTCTTATCTATGCATATTCTTGTTTTAACGCAATTATATTGGAAGATATGTTGTGCGCTTGATATGTTATTGTTTGATGGAAATCTTGAATAGCATAGATCACCATAGATAAGAATAGTTCAATAGATTTACATTAACGGAAGTTAGTAAGCCTAAAAACTAGATCGTTAACGTAAAAGTTGGCACCTTTGATCTCTCTAACGTGTTAATTTAGTATTGGAAGATACTAGGTTAATAGATGAATTGCCCAAGGAATTAGGAGTTCATGTTTAGGTAAGGTAAATCACAACCTCAGTAAATACCACGTAAAATCGAGATAGGAGATCAATGCATGTTGATAGGTGGATCAATCCTCGTTTGTCTTTTATAAACTTGATTTACAATCCTCATAGCTTAGTTTAGATTAGTTAATTTATTTTCCTGCACTTTTAGTTTATTTTATCGCTTTCAAATCTCTCTAGCATTGGATTAATCTCCTCTGTCTAGTTATTCTCTGCATGATTTGTTTAGTTAGTTATTCGTTAGGTTAGTAATCGTGACAATAGTTAGTTAAAACAAAAGCTAGGGTTAACATTCGCCTAGTTCCCGTAGGATCGACCGGCATTAACCTCTCAGTACTACGATCCTTATACTTGAGGTTAACCGGTTTATAAATATTATTACTTGTTTATTCGCATTAGATAAATCCGGGACAAGGACGACAAATGTCGTCCCTTTAAAGTAAATTAAATATTTTTCAGAAAATAATAAGTGTATAATAGAAATTATAAAAAAAATTCCTTATAGGGAAAGTAAATGAAATATTTTTGAAATATAAAACGCTGTGTTAATAAATAAGATTCAGTTATATATAAATCTTATTTGTGTCGTCCCTTTAAATGAAAACAATTTTTTTTTAATATGCATATTCTAATATCAAAATACATTATTTTTTATAAAAATTCCTTTATCTAACGATAATATATAGGTGATTATGATAGTACTTTCTACCATAGATTCTCGGTTCGTTATCGAGCATTGATTTGAATCTCGGGGTTCGTTAACGAGCAATTGATCTCAATCCCGAGATCCGATATCGATTAAGCGATTTCAAACCGATATCTTTCTTTACAGATCATTCTGATAGTACTATCTACTACAGATCGTCAGTTCGTTATCGAGCGATTGATTTGAATCTCGAGGTTCGTTAACGAGCAATTGATCTCAATCCCGAGATCCGATATCGATTAAGCGATTTCAAGCCGATATCTTTCCTTACACATCATTCTGATAGTACTCTCTACCATAGATTCTCGGTTCGTTAACGAGCATTGATTTGAATCTCGGGGTTCGTTAACGAGCAATTGATCTCCCGAGATCCGATATCGATTAAGCGATTTCAAACTGATATCTTTCCTTATAGATCATTCTGATAGTACTATCTACTATAGATCGTCAGTTAGTTATCGAGCGATTGATTTGAATCTCGGGGTTCGTTAACGAGCAATTGATCTCAATCCCGAGATCCGATATCGATTAAGCGATTTCAAACCGATATCTTTCCTTACAGATCATTCTGATAGTACTATCTGCTATAGATCGTCAGTTCATTATCGAGCGATTGATTTGAATCTCGAGGTTCGTTAACGAGCGATTGATCTCAATCCCGAGATCCGAAATCGATTAAGTGAATTCAAACCGATATCTTTCGTTACAGATCATTCTGATAGTACTATGTACTATAGATCGTCAGTTCGTTATCGAGAGATTGATTTGAATCTCGGGGTTCGTTAAAGAGCGATTGAACTCAATCCCGAGATCCAAAATCGATTAAGTGATTTAAAAAACCGATATCTTTCCTTACACATCATTCTGATAGTACTATCTACTATAGATCGTCAGTTCGCTATCGAACGATTGATTTGAATCTCGGGGTTCGTTAACGAGCGATTGATCTCAATCCCGAAATCCGAAATCGATTAAGTGATTTCAAACCGATATGTAATTTATATAATTATATTGATACTTTAATTATATATTTAATATATAATATTAAAAATATGTTATTTAAAAAAAATATTAATTCTTTAATGGGACGACATTGTCGTCCCAAAAAACAACATGTTGTCCCATTAACTTAATACCTGTAATAAATCGGGCAGCCCCCTTCTTCTTATTCATTTCTCTTCTTCTTCTCCAATAATCCGATTTGCAGAAAATCCCCCCACCCCCTCCCCCCGCCTGATATCAATCCCGCCCCTCCCCTCCTCCGGTCACCACCCCTACCCCCACTCTTCCTCCGGTCACCACTCCTTCAACCACCCATTTCCTTCTTCCTCCGGCAAGCAACAACAACATCCCAAATTGCAACAACATCCCACCCCAGCCCGCTCATACAGCTCCGGTAAGTCTTTTTTTTGTCAAATTAGTTGCTTTTCTCTTCTTCTTTTTGTCAAATTAATTCAATTGTGACTGACAGACCTAAACCTAACCTTGGAAATGGCGCCAGAAAGCTGACGGACATTACCTAGGCTATACAGATCCTAACCGGCAGTGTACCGGGTCAAACAGTAGTGCTAGTCTGGTGAGTCAGTCGTATTCTCTCGGAAAACATGGTAATTCTTTTAAGTGGGGTTAAACACCAAGAAGCTATTATTAACTCGATCTAAGTCGCAGCTTTTACTTTTCCGGGTTAGATAGTTAGATCAGTTAGATTAGTTAGTAATGTTAGAGTTAGATGTTAGTAAAACAGAAAATAAAACAAATAAATACATAGATATATTTTTGGATCTAGCCAATAATACTTTCTTGAATCAATATCTTTTTAGTAGAAATAAATGAGACAGATCTTCCTTTATTCAAGGTCCAATCAATTATACGAAAACGTATACTCCTAAGCTAGGCAATTTCTCCTCACACGAGCGTATGAAATTGTCATATGTCTTGTCCTCTCGTCCAATGTCATCCTCAAGCATGGGTCACTCCCGCTTTGTCATTCGCCAATTTTAAGGTATGTCAATTAAACAGCGAATTTAACGTGATAATCTCTCGAGTATAAATTTCAATAAGAGTTTGTTTCTCCCGAAACAAATCTACCCCGGTTTAGAAATCGGATTCCGTTGTCACGCTTTCACTCGGCCAATTTTACCCTCCGGTCTTTCTATTACCGAGTTCATAAACTAACTACGAGGCGTCAATTCATAATTAGATTATGAATTCTTTCAAATCAATTAGCTACTTCAATTCAAACATAGAAAGAGATTCATTATAACCGATTTTAATCATGATTACCGAGTCGATCATTCATTTTACCAAAAGATTAACTAATTGATTCATATCTTGGCTAGATATTACTACTACTAATATATATATGTATATAAATAGATAGAAATAATAAACATAATAACATTAGAAAATTACCGATTACAACTACTGAATTGGAGCCTAATCCTCGTGAAAGTAACAACGGCTTCCGAGACAACAATCCTCGATAAATCCAAGCATTACAACGATACTACTCTATTTATTTATACACATATGCATATATATATATATATACATACATACACATATATATATATATATATATATATATATATATATATATATATATATATATGGCCCAAAATGAAAACAAGAAAAGAGAGAAAAGGAGATGGAAGAAGAGGAGATCTTGGCCATGGAAGAGACCAAGAAGGGGCAAGGTTTTATGCTAGCAAGGGTGGGTATTTATAGGATTTTTAGGTTCGAACCGAGTCAAAGTCTAGTTCGAGCCGAGTTTTGGTATAAAAATCATAACTTGAGTTGTAGACCTCCGATTGATGTGATTCAAAGTGCGTTGGAAAGCTTATTTGAAGATCTACAACTTTCATCAAGGACTCTTCCCCTAAAAATGCCTCTAAGTTGGGTCGCATATTTGTTGAAGATATTTTACGGTATAAGTACGTAGGAAAACCGACCCGTTGAACTTGTAGTTGGCGTATATATTCTTCCATCCTTCAAAATACCTCGTGTCGTAACGTGGGATATTTTTATGGGCTTGGGCTCCAAGTTTGGTGAGCAAAATATCGAGGATATTTATTTTGTGATCAAATAAATATCCAGGGAATATCTTACGCTTTAATATTCCTAAAATATCCAAGATATTTATTTTGTGGTGTTGGCGAATCCACTCGATCGAGGCATAACTCTCGTTTAGTCATTCATTCTTGATTCCTGCTCTCATGAAAATCTTATCTTTTTTACTCGAACACAAAAAACGAACATGATAAATCGACAACAAAAGTTCAGAAATCGCGTTGAATTTTATCGACTCTTTTCAGTTAATATTACGCCTCTAGTCATGATATTTTTAGATCTATCATACTAGCGGTAAATAAAACCTTTATAAAATATAGTAATTTTCAACACGACAGTCCGATTATTAAATCTATAAAAAAAAACTTATAAAAATATAATAAAAACACGATAATTTATATAATAATTACTACTCATACATTTTGATAAAACTTAGTATTTATGACTTGATTTGATACATAAATGCTCAAAATGGTATCAGAAGTGGGGCGAAATGTTATAATAACGATCATAAATTTATCTCTCATCACAGACCTAGATTAGTTGCTTCAAAATTGGTTTTAGTTCAATTTTTTTTTGTCAAATTAGTTGCTTTTAATTAGGGATAGTGTAGTGTAGTGAATGATGTGTAGTGGGTAGTGTAGTAATTTAGTAGTTTTTGATGGATAAAGGGATAGTAGTGTGTGTGTTGAAATGAGGCATATGAATCTTGGCCATGTATGTATTGGAAAAGTGTTGAAGAACATGATGATAGTAGTGTAAGTGTTAAAGACTTAGTTTTTTTTTTTTTTTTGTTAAGTTTATTTCCAAATTGTGTATTATCTGATGAAAGTTGAAAGTTGAAATTGATTGGAGCAAGGTTATATGGTGAGTTTGGTTTGATGGTGAGTTGTTTGGTGTTGTTTGGTTTTGGGCTAGGTAAGTTTACATTGGGACATGGAAGTTGATAGTGTATGAGTAAACTTTGGTATGGTGAGATTACATTGGTTTGATTGAGGCTTGATGGTGGTAATGAAATTGTCCATATTGATGGTTTGATCGTGCATAAGGGTGTTGTTCCTACCCAAAATGGTACTGAAAATGGCTCTGTTTCAGAGACCATTGTTATTGGAAATATTGATCACACTTACACTTAGAGTGAAAGGGTTTAAGTGTTAAAAGTCTTTGTTTCCTTGTTTGAAACATCTTAGTGTATAAAGTGTGTGATTGACTAGTATATGTGTGTTATTGACTTGAAATTTTATTTCGTCAAGTAGCTAGTAGTGTATTAAGTAGTGTATGAATCTTGGCCATGTATATATGTTGGAAAAGTGTTGAAGAACATGATGATATGTCTAGAATGATGATGAAGAAAATAAACTAGTGTTGTCTAACATTGAAGAACTATGAGTTGTAAGTTCTTAGCGGCTTAGTATTTTGAAATAGTATTAGTTTTTAATGAAAAAAAGTATACTATATTAAGCGATTAATGAAAAAAAGTACACTCAAGATGAAAGAAAGTACATTAATGAAAGTAAGTACTAACTTTTTCTTGTGCCTTAAGTGAGATACTAACTTTTTCTTGTGCCTTAATGAAAAAAAGTATACTAATGAAACTAAGTATACTATATTAGTATGAGAACATCCCTTGAAATGGTATTAACACCTAACACATATGGAACTAGACATGACCTTGTGCCTTAAGTGAGATACTAACTTTTTCTTGTGCCTTAATGAAAAAAAGTATACTAATGAAACTAAGTATACTATATTAGTATGAGAATATCCCTTGAAATGGTATTAACACCTAACACATATGGTATGTCAAGTTATTGTGCAGCAGTGATTTCAAATGGAACTAGACAAGTCATGGTTGTATACTGACAGAATGAAACCCGAGTTTGATAAAGGGTTGAGTGAATTCATTGAATACGCACGGCAATTTCTTAACGATGAAGGTAAGATTCGTTGCCCATGCAAAAAGTGTTTCAACATTGGTTTCGATGATGACATATAACTGTGTAGATGATGACATATACGACTCGATCCCGCCAAACTATGCAAGTGATGATGAATGATGCTATAAATATAATATTCTTTTAGTAAGTTCATTCAAATATACTTGAATTTAAAATTAAATAATACTAGTGCTTTACTTATACTACAACAACATAAATGTGTTCTTTATATCAATTTTTTATTATATTCAAATACTTGATCATATAGGTGAATGGCTTGCGCGGGATCAACAGGTGGTTCTCAACCACCACACGAGCATCCATTTAGGCTACCGGGCCAATGCGAGGACGGTAATTAATTAACTTTCATTTTATTTTGTCTAGTATGATTATTCTTATTTCGTTGAATTAACTTGACACCGATACTACAGATCATATAGCATATAATGAGTATGAGGAATTGATACCATCACCTCCATCCCCGAAAAAGAAGCAGGGTGAATGTGGACCTGCAAAAGGTTTCACCGTCCAAGCCCTCAAGAGAAAGTTAGGGGGCTTGATTCCTCTTATATGGGATCCTAGATTTCCCAAAGTTCAAAAGGTATTGGGAAGACACGCGAAGGATTTTGAGTCCGAGACAGGGAAAGTCGTGAGGTCCCATGTTCCCTGTTACGTCCCGACCTGGCGAAAGGTGGAAGACCGACTTAAACAATTAATTTGGGAAGAACTTCGGGTACTTAGCTAATCAAATTGTTAACACTTTCAAATTGTAATTTTCATTATATTAGTTTAGAAACCAATCGTTTCATTTCTTGTGTTTTCATCATCGTTCCAACCCTTGAGCCTATTCACGCGATGCCGTCTTTGAAAAGCACAGTACTTCATTCACAAAATGGAAGGCTAGACTAAGGAAGGATGTAGATGAACACAACAACAAGGGGTTGCCAGGGCCTTGTCCCCGACCCATGGATGTGTTTTCACAGCCACAATGGAAAGTGTTTCTCCGCCACCTTAGTAGTGGTGCTTTTAAGGTAAAGCTTTTATTCCATTACATGTTTTACGTAGATTCGATTATTATTACTTGTTACTGCTTATATATAATACAACAGTACTATTTTTTTGCAGAAAAGATCTGATCAAAATAAGAAGAATTGCGCCGGGAGTAAATATGTAGGCCGCCAAGGACGAATGCCTATGGCCGTAGTGAGATGGGATAGGTTAAGAAGGGTAAGTATTAGGAAATAAATCCCTATCACTTCATTTTTTTGGATTTTCATAACTAATACTTTCGTTTTTTTCAAGAGTAATGTAAGTCTGAGTGAAGATCCTACAGGGCAAGATCATATCCATGTATGGGCGAGCAAGCATAAGAATGCTGACGGTTCGTTTCTGAACAGTGATGCGGAGGCTACTTACGTACGTGATATACGTTGTATATATTTCAATTCAATACGTTCACATTTTCCTTTTCCTTATCTTAACTGCCAACGATATATGTTGTGTTTAGAGTAAGCTGGAGGATTGGCGTACTATGATTGCACTAGGTCGACCGATGACTTTTGAAGATGAGGAGGTAATCTTTCAGGGCGCCTTAGGAACTAGGCGAGATTATTTGATTGGCCTTGGCCCTACGCAATCTTCCTCCATATCCAATTCATCACAATCGGCCCAGTCTTCAGCATCATCATCTTCTTACCACCAAGGATGCAACATGCAGATTGAAGAACTTAGAAAGTCTCATGATCAGTTGGTGAAGTTAACCAAAAAACAAGAGAAGAGAAATAAAAAACAAGGGGCTCTTCTCAAATTGTTGCTGACTAATCTTAAGGCTAAAGAACCGGATATGCAAATAGAGGTTAGCTCATCATCTTCCGATGAAGATGAAGACGATTCTGAAGATGATTCTCAAGTGGATCTTGACGATGATGCGTAGACATTGAAGAGGAAACTATTCTTACTTTTGGAAATATTGAACAATTTTGTATTTTACGTTACATTTTTTGTTTATGCATTTTTTTTTGTTATGAATCCCCGTTTATAAACACATCGATCTGTTATTGATTTTGGAAAAAACAGGATTGGATTGATTTAATAGCATGGGAGGCCATGCAAAAACAAAAAAAAATATTTTATAAAAAAAAAAATATTTAAAGTGACGATATGTCGTCCCTTTAAATGATTTATATAAAAAAAATTGATTTTTCGTATTAAATTTTATTATGAAATTTAAATATATAATCTTTTAAGGGACGACATTGTCGTCCCAAAAGACTTGTTTATTAAAATAAATAAAATTTTTCATATTAAATTTTATTATGAAAATTTAATATAAAATCTTTTAAGGGACGACATTGTCGTCCCAAAAAACTTGTTTATTAAAATAAATAAAAATTTTCGTATTATGCAAATTTAATATAAAATCTTTTAAGGGACGACATTGTCGTCCCAAAAAACCTTTTTTTATAATTTTTTTTTTGCTCCTGATAATAAAATTTTTGAAAATTAAATAAATCATGTTTATAGGGACGAAAATGTCGTCCCTTAAAATCAGCCATGTCAGCACGTTGAATTTTCTTACAAAATTTCCTGCCACGTTAGTTTTTTTTTAAAGGAACAATTTTGTCATCCCTTTAAATGTATCAGTGGTTTAAAG